>WHVA01000451.1:0-93774 GCA_015179125.1 Gautieria morchelliformis
TTCGAATGGTGCTGAAATGAGCTCGCTGGTGTCTGCAGTCCACACACAGATTGTCCTGTCTTCAGACCCGGAGATGATGCACTTACCGACCTGTGAGAACACACCGATTCCACGCAGTCAGTGTGGCCTACCAGAATGGTTTGAGTAGGCTGCCACATCGTCACTTTCCCAGTCTCAATGTGGAGTAGTCATGGAAATTGTGAGAGGTAAGTCTCACACAGTTTTGACCTTTCACATGCGAACAGGCGTTCTAACAAATAGAGATGGGGGCACTCTCAGAGATTGTGCTCCCAAATGTGGCTACAAACTTGTGAGTATCCGTTACAAATCCTGAAATTCATTAGACTTACGTCAGAGCTCATAACAACTTTGGCACTCACCTGACTCCATCCCATTATTGATCAGAGTGTTGCTTATGTGTCGAATACCTTCTTGATCAGACTCAAAACTTCTAGTCAGTAGAGTAGCTTAGTCTCAAAGGACTCCTTCAACTTTGTACCTATATCAGGCATAAATGTCGTTACCAAAGCATGGACCGGTGAGAAACGGCAACCATGTGGAAGTTGTGGGGATATATGCTTCTTGGCCCATGTCTCCAAGTCGACAACATTGTCATTGCACAGTGAAATTTCAAGTTGACAAATGTTGAACAAAGTTCCTGCATCATCACTCACAAGCATGAGAATGCAAGGCCAGCATGGTGTGAAGATCTATCTATGTAGTAGGGTCCACTCTAATATTCCAGCGGTGGGGTCGAGTGGTGGTAGCTTTAGAATGATGATAGTGGAATAAGAATTGTGATTTGTGATTAGAAATTCTGAGGTTGAGAATGAGGAGGAAACGAAAATAATCCAGTGCAGCTGTAAACTCGAAGCTTGCTAAGGAAAAGATTGTAAAGTCGCTATTTGGTTCTAGTGTAAAGCCCAAGTATTTAAGCAGTATAGGATAGGGGGAAATAATCATGTGTAAGGAGTAATAATCATGTGAAATATGAGGCTACTAGGAGATAGGAGCATAATCATGTCAATAGTGATGCAACAGCTCCTATGTGGCTAATCTCTTCATAAATGATGGAGATGATGAAATAAATGATGTCAGACCTGTGGAATGACGACTCGACTCGATAGTAGGCATGAAAATAGATGCTTAACTCAGTGGCACGCATGTCTGCGCCTCGACTTGACTTGGAATGATGGGAAAATAAGGTGAGTGATAAGAAAAATGAGAAATGAGATTGTCCTGATTGGAACTGTCCTTTCCTCCTCCAATAACACACTCCGGCTCTGATCAGTGAGGAAGTCATGGAACGACATGTGCAGCAGACGAATTGGGGCAGATTCCTGGGTGACACCGCTCAACAAAGATCCCATTGGCAGAACTATGAAATCAATGGCATGGCTTGATTCATTTTCACCACACAACTTCCGGAGAGCAGAGATGGGCAGGGGGGTCTCTGACTACCAGTATGCAGCTCATGACCAATCGGAATCGACACCCAATAACAGGGTTATCTCCCAGTCTGAATATTTCCTTCAGTATATTGAGATACATATAACCCATCCCCATAGCGGCGCTATGGCGCCCGTCCCCGACTCCTTTAGAGGGTCACCTTCAACGCCCCGCAGGATTGCGTGCAAGATGGATTCCACGGTGCAGCAGAGAACACCCAAATATTATTTTAAAAATTTTCACCGTTGTAAGGGGAGGTACAAGTTTCAATAGACCATATTTTGTACAATACAAGCAGTAGCATCATGTGAAAAACCTGCGAATTACTTGAACCCGTTGGTTCCGGAGTTGAATCTGGCGATGCACATAAGATAAGGAAAGGAGGCATGTGTACACGATATAATGGAAAGGGAGCTGGGTCACGCGGCCTTAATTCGATGACGACGCGCGTTCAGTTGACTCAGTGGCCCGGAGTGTCCTCTTTTGCGGAGGAGCAGCCTTGTCCGAAGAGTCAGGGAGAGCCCGCTTTTGTTTCCCAGTGGCTTTGCCTCCTCGATGAGCGGGAGTCGGTGTAAGCGGCATGTGCAGTGACTCGGAAGACGGGGGCGATTCATGTGGTTCACCCCGGCTCGTAGAATTGGACAGCGTTGCAGGGGACGGCGTGGCAGGTGAGCTGGGGACCGTTGTCATCGCCTTCAACCCGTCTTGTACAGTGGGAAGAATTTGCATGCGTTTGAGGATCAGTTGGTACGCATGCGATCCGTTTGGATTTTTATAATCGGGTTTAATCTGCCACCTGCGAATGGGCATGCATTAGCCACCTGCCAGCCAAGTCTGCAATACCATCCTTACATCCGCAACGTTGTCAGGACATCAACCAGCGTCCCGTCGGTCAGCAGCGAGTTGTATTGAACCGGCGTAACAGGCACTCCATGCCTGTCACGGACAGGTGGTATAATGACAGGGACGGAGCCCGCAACATTTTTTACGGTGGTGAATCGACCCTGTGGGTATGGCAGGTCCGCCAATGTCAGCCCTTCTGAATAGTAGGTCAGGCTTGACGCAAGTCAGATATGATTCACACACGAACTTTTCTTGGGCGTTGCAGGTTGTCCAGTCGAGCCAATGTCACGTGCCGTGGAACTCTCACCCGTATTCACAGCGTGAGGGTTGGTAGCGGATGCTTTGTGGAACATGAAAGACGTTGTAGGTCGACATACCGAGACACTCACTTTCAAGTATGCTCCTCGTTATCTTCACCGGTGACCCAGCGCTCGAGAAAGGAACATTGTCAAAGAGATTGTCAGAGTTCACCAATACCAGATATGACCCATTTTCTTGTCTTCGCGTGAATGCATGAACCCTGGGCTCTTGCTCGTAGCTCAGGCCTGTGATGTATCTCACTGCATGCGGGCTTAAAACTATCATGCTACATACCAGCGTTCAACACGTCATCTCTTTCTTGTTGAATGAGATGCAGGACATTCTCTATGTAAGTTCCCCTGCGTTCGAGATGCACTGGGCCTTCTAGTTTAAGGTTGAGTGCCCACACCATCTTGATCTTTCAAAGGCCCCATAGGTCGAACTGTTGCAAAGATGAAACACCACATAGGTGTTGAATCACGGTCTCAACGCGTACCTTGCTCATGTCCCTGTCCTTGTTGCCATACGAGCTGAGCTTGGAATAGCGACATCCACGGACGATGCGAGCGGGAAACCTCAAGAGGAGGTGTTTGTTCCCCGATCTAGACATGATAAACCATTCGTCAGCCCCAATTTTCTTTTCAAACCAGGTGTAGAAGCAGGAGATGTAAGACATGTCCTTAGGACAGTCATACGTATCGTATATCCTCTCTACGGCCGTGACCTCGATGGGGTTGAGTGTACCCATGTCCTCATCTTCCCTTTCTTTGTCGGAGAGGGTATGAACACTGCACATAGCTGGAGGTGAAGAGAGGTGGTGCGATGAAAGGAAAGTGTTGGAATGTACAACCCTATTTATGTGCAGTCTACAGTCAGGATCGTAAAGACAGGAGTCTGTTATGAACGGGATAGGTTAGGTATCACGGGCCTGCAGCGTGACTTAATGCCCTGCATGAAGTGTTCAGCAGTGCGTTTCAGGGGACAACGATCAGGGATGTAGTGGGATACATGCGAACGCAGCATGCGTTCATATAAGCATGATTCATCTGCGATACATCACGTTAATTCCCTGACTGGAATAGAGGAGGCGTCACGCACGGTCGGAAGCAGAAAGTGGGACATGTGTGCATGAGACATCCCTGACTCTGACATTTCAGTGTCTGACCACATAGTGTCAGCCATGTCAGAGTCAGGGTCAGAGGCTGTTGAAGCCCCACGGCGTTGTTAGGCCGCAGCGTAGATATAAATATGCGCAGCCATTGTGCCATGTGAATTTTGAAGAAGTAAAGGATCAACATCCTCATAAGTTTCATCAACGGAATGGTACGGTACCCCCCTGTTTTCCTGGCCATCGTATCTCCATGTGATGTCGTGGTCATCCCGTAGACGCACCGCGAAGTGCATGTGACCTGAGTAAATTATCGATCTCAGTCGATAGATCGCGGGGCCCACGGTGCTAGGTATCGTTATGTTCCTGTCCGGGGTAGGTGCAGGGGTTGCGTCAGGTGCAACCTCAAATGTGATGAAGGGTGTATGCCTGAAAATGGTACTCATCTGGACGATTCCTGTGCAATGAGGTCGGGCATGTGGGAACAGTTCTCATGTGTAGCAGTGCTGTTGTAAGAAGTCTCGAATGAAACCCTGCAGCGGAGATGTGTGTCGGTCGTGGGGTTGTTGGGCAAGATCACTGTTCAGATACACAGTACGTCCTATGTCTTGCGTAGGTGCAGTTCTTCGTTTCCCGGACGCCCTGAGTGCATGTGAATTATCTGGAGCGAAGTTGATGTTGCATCGTATATCCACTCGGTTCAACGCCTCAGCATCAGGAACAGGAGCGACGGTTCCCTTGTTGAAGCCGTAAGTAATTCGAGTGTTTGCGGCCATTGTTTTGAAACGCCGGGCCTCGAAAAGCAAGTCAGAGTGAACAGGTTTGTTCAGGTCCACGAGGCACACAGGCTCTGTGATGAAGAGACCGGTCCGACTGGTTGCCCTGGATGCTGCAACATATGCCGCAAATCCTCCTTCTTTCAAATTTACCAATACCTTTGGTAGTGTTTTACCCTGTGCCGAATGACCGGTTATCGCAAAAGCAGGTTGCAGAGGTAGCTGCAGCCGTTTAACCCGACATTTTGCTCTTTCCTGGTTGTCTAGAACCATATCTGTGACAGTGAAAGACCAGGAAGATGGCTCGATGAAATACCAGCCGGTAGGTAAATTGGGAAGGGAGACCGGGCTCATTGGAAAGTGAACGAAGGCACCCGTAGCATATGTGAGACCAGATGGGCATACGGAAGTGAATAACTTACGAAGGAAACCTTGTGCGCCATTTGTTATTTTCAGGTCTGTTGAAATATTCCTGCTTCTTAATATCACAGGCATCCCTTCGTATAAGGCAAGTAACCCGGGAGAGCACCTTGAATGCTGGAAAAGTCGCGCTCTAGTAGAGGGACACGGGACGCACATGGAACGGGCGACGATTGCAACACGTCATTGGCTGCACATATGACAAGGTCAGCAGTGTCTGGCCCTGAGGTATTTGACACAGCCTTCTTAGCGTTTAGCAATTCTCGTATACAGTTAGTATGAACGAGTCCTACGGCGTCCAAGGTCAACGTGTCACTCATGTCAATGCCCCTTGGATGCCTACCTGAACGAACACATCTAGAGTTAAACAGGTCAACGTCCCCTTCATTGCAGTCCCTGTGCCTCAGCCTATAAACGGTGGCACCATACTCAGGATCGGAGCACATTCGCTTCTGTTCATGCAAGTCTACGACATCAGTGATGCTTTTGCATGCCAGCCTTCCTAATCGACGTAGGATTTCGGTGTTAGTCTGATTCGTCCCTTGCCTAATTGGTGTGTAAAGAGGTGTACCTTGTACAGGTGGATATTGAAAGAAGTCCCATGCGAAGATAATTGACACCCCGCCAAACCACTCATTATACATTTCTTTGGCGTACCGCAGTGCGTGGTCAATTTCTGATAACAATTGTTGACTTAAAAGGGAGACTTCGTCAAGTAATACAATGTCGACATTTTTCCATTCTTCCCGAACGACACATCTATTCTTCACATCAATAACGACTGTGTAGTCTTCATTGTTGCTACCCAGCTTTTGGTTCGATTTTCCTTTCCCTTTACACACGATACTGATGCCTAACCCTTTATGGACTGTTGTACCGTCAATCAATGCCGCTGCAGACCCTGTAGGTGCTAAGTATCTGATAGAATGGCCGCACCCGTAGTCATTCATTAACGCATTGAGAGCTTTCACTATGTGAGTTTTCCCTGTGCCTCCAGGACCGGTAAGTAGAAGGCGCACAGGATGTGGTGGTTGCGATGCGGTTGGATTGCTACGTTGAGCCATCAAAGCGAGGAAGTATTCAGCTGTTATTCGGTAGGCAATCCATTGTTCCTCGTTAAGTAGAAACTCATACCCTACTAGCCAATAGACCCGTGCTTCGCACCGGGTTATTTAGGGTTAACATTGCACATAGGTAGTTAATAGAATCAAAGAATTATTTGGTGAAATGCAACTACATACATTAAATACAAATGGAAATACATATTTAATCAGGATTCAGCAACACTTCTTTGTATACAATATTAGAAGTTTTGTTCCCCTCCCCTAAAAGAATATGGACTCTGTTCCAATTAGTGCCTCTTGACACTGCAACATACAACTGTCCATGTGAAAATACCATGTATTGCAGGTCTATGCCTACCGTGCCAAGAGACTGCCCTTGAGACTTGTTGATAGTCATGGCAAAGGCCAGCCTGACAGGAAACTGGCGACGCTGGAGCTCAAATGGCAATTGGTCTGAGGTGGGTGTCACTGTCATCCTAGGGATAAATGCAGTCTCTCCTGCAAATGGTCCCGAAATGATCCTCACAAAGAGTACCCTGTTGGTCATATTGATGAGACGCAACCTTTTACCATGCAGAGTCCACAACCAAGGTCCATATTCCGAAGAAGCATGAGTACCACTCCAGGTTTAAGCCTGAGTTGAGATGGAGGAAGCCCACCAATGTTGAGTGAGTTAAGATACTCCACAGGATACACATTGCCATATTCATTTCCTTTGACTGAGTCTGCACTGGGATAGAGATGCTCATCCCCAGGGAATACATTGAGCACCTCAGCATTAATCTCATCCATTTCCATATTGTGAGGGCAAAGGATGGCACATTCCAAAAAGTATTTGTCTTGGAGTGCCTCCCCAGTACCAATGTTAGGATAGATAGCTGCAATGAGATCTGAGACCTGTGGTCCACAGATCATGTGCTGAGGAAGTGTCAATGAATTGTCCAAAGGGAGATCCTTTCCCTGACCAACATCAGAGAGCCACTGAGCAAATTGTTCACTCTGAGGATCATGAGGGTCGACCTGCATATTTTGAGTAAGATGGAGGACCTTGACATCATGCCACAAAGGAGATCTTTGGATAGAAGCACCCAAAATCTCCTCCTTGTTACCTCGAGGAACGACAGGCAGAGTTTGCTGGAAATCCCCACCCCAAGCCACAGTAATACCACCAAATGGACGATCTGGATGCTCTAGGACATCCCTGCAGGTTCTGTCGACAGCTTCAACTACATGACGATGCTGCATAGGCACCTCATCCCATATGATCAAATGGACCTGCTTGAGAAGTTCTGCCAGTGGTGAGCCTCTTGTGATGTCACATAGAGAACCCTCATGAATCAGAATTGGAATCTTGAGCATAGCATGTGAGGTTCTTCCCCCAATCAGAAGCAATGCTGCAATTCCTGAAGATGCAATGCATAGGACAATAAGACCCCTTCCTCTGATAGAATGAGCCAGGGTGTTCCAGGTAAAAGTTTTGCCTGTACCACCAGGGCCATTGACAAAGAACAGAAGACCCTCTCCATTTATGGCTGAATGGAGGATCTCATCATGGACACGCCTCTGTTCTGAATTAAGCTTGTCAATATTGGTGGCGGCTTTTTCCAGCTCTGTAGCTGGGTCATAGTCCCGCTGCTCAGCTATCCAACGGTTCCCTACCACTCCCTCCCAGTGCCCCATTATCTGTGGCATATCTGGGAACTCATCCAGAGACTTCCCCCCCTGACGTATGATCTTGTCAATGAGAAAGAGACCAAAGTCATAGATTTGATCATTGGTAGGATAGTGAATGCCATGCCTATTTTGAAGCTGATACTCCAGGTCATCACAAATACGCTCCCGAAACTCCTCCCAGATTTGAGCAGGCTGAGCAGGGTTACATCTAAGGAGAATAGTGACAAATAACCTCCTGAGCTGGAAACCTGTTTGTATATGTGCAGCCTCCTGAAGACACTGTGTCCACTCCAAATCATCTTCTAACAGGCCCCTCGCCAGGAATGCAGCCTTGTAAGTAGGACAAAGGACACCATCAAATGATCTAAGCTCCTCAAATGACGTTGCCCCTCTGACCACTGTAAGGAGGGTTCGCAAGTAAAAGCGCTCTCCAGAGGCTGGACTGGCAAAATGAAGGCGACCGAGACTGCAACCCCGCTGGCGAGGTTGCCACCGCTTGGCTTGCTTTTTCCAGACATAGTGCTCAGGAAATTCCACATAGAGTAGTTCACGTGCCTGAGGATATCTGTCATTGGTTTCAAAATAGCCCATGAGCATGGTCTTAGCATCCTCTGCCCTCTGCAAAGCCATGCCTGGATCCATATGAGGATCAAATATCACATTGTGTTGGCCTGGCAAATGGACTGGAAGTGCCATAACAGCAGGGACCTGAACATGCATTTTATATTCCAGCAAACTCCAAGCACCTTCATGTGAGCTGACATAGCGTGCATCGAGGTACTGTTTAACCTCATCCCTCTCCTTATTAATGGTCATTGTGGTCCTGTCAGGCCCCTTGTACATATACTTGTGAATGTACTTTATAGAGCGCACATTGAAAGTGGGTTCCACATTAATATGGCATTCAAATTCCAAGAGGAGGGTGGGACAATAGGGAACCACGTCGCGGTTGTCCATGATGTTGCCTCTGACATTATGCTGTCTGCCATCATTAGGACGGCGATACTGTGGATAGCCATATTCAGTGACAGATGTCACCTCACAAAATTCCTTTGGGAAATGCTTAGAACACTTGCCCTCTGTCATGCAAGGAGCCTGAGGACGCGCTTGTCCACAGGGGCCGTGAGTCATTAGATCACAAACTAATTTGTAGAGCCTTGGATGCTCTTGCTGATCAGGAAAGACAGCCCAAACCAAAGAGTCCACAGCCTCCGGTGTCCTGATCTTATCCTCCTCTTTAAACCATATAAGAAGGTGCATATGAGGGAGCCCCTGCTTCTGGAATTCGATCACATGGACACGTGCCACTGTGCGACCAAGGATACCATCCTTCATTATACCTTTGATCAATTGCCCCTTCTTGAGATGAAAAACCCTTGCAACCAAGTCAGGACGATCACTGGGAGTCTGGCCTGGCTTGAGAGCATCTTTGATTTCCTTCCACTGGGGGTTTGCTGTCATTGTCACAAAGACATCTGCTGGACCATGCTTCCTAGTGATTGCCATTGAATTTTGAAAATTCTCGTTCATATCCCTGGCACTCCCAGTAAGTGTAGCAGGCAAGATGACCTTTTGTCCCAAGTTAGCTGGATTGGCCTGATTGTCCTCAGGTCCAAATGTATCAATCATCTGATTGTAGACCTCAGCCCGCAGCTCATGTTGATGGTATTTGATCCAATTTAGCTTCTGCTGTTCAGTCGCTGCCCAAGCATCCACAATGTATTGCTGAAAGAGCTTGCCAGCCAGGAAGAGAGTTTCAGCTTCCCCCTCCTTGGAAAAAGACGATAACGATAGTATTTTGACATGGTCACACGCGTGTCACTTGAAGGGTCCTCCTCCTCCTCCTCCTCCTGGCCTTGTCGTGGAAGAGCTTGGTCTATCTGTGGAATGTCCCAATCCCAGCCTGATTCACCTCTGGGAAAGAGAAGGACATAGTGTAGTGGCGCATACAAAGCATGTTCAGCCTGAATTTGTCACAGTTCTCCACCTCTAAGCTGAATGACAATGTCTCTAGTGCCTCCAGGCACACCTTCTCCAGGGAGCACAATGGCAATCTCATCCACTGTAGGAATATTATATCTCCTCTGGTCTGTATGTGCTCTGTAGGTGAGTCTGGCCTCCACATTCAACCTATCTGGCTGGTTCCTAAGCCTTTCCATCGCCTGCTGATAGATTGGAACCAATGGATTGTGAACCTGCATCATTTCCTGGAGGTCACTTAAAACATCTGAATCCAAAGGATAAAAACTGTTATTGGCCTTCCTACGTTGCAAAGCCTCTGCTGGATCATAAAAGTAGAGCTGCACATAGCTGGGTGCCCTATCCTGACCCTCAGCAGGAAGAAGAGCACCATGAATATGATAGAGGCCTCCTTGAATTTTGAAGACATATGGCCCAGGTCTACTCATGACCTTGTCATCTATGTTCACTCCCACAGAGACGAATGCCAGTGTAGCATTATAGTTCCGAATCTTTTCCCTAAACTGTTTTCCACGCCTGTCTTGGCTGGCCAAAAGAGTCTTTAGTGGTTCTGGAGGTTCCATCAACAATTCAAGGTGTATCTGGCCCTTTGAGCAACATATACCAAATTTGGGCTCAGCGATGGAGAGTCGGACAGATGCTCTGCCTTCCAATGCCATGCTTTACATTTTGGACATTTGTCATCCATAGCACCAAGGTCATGAGGTGCAATCTGCTGTTCAATCAAAGGGCGACGTGCTAGTGGAAGATTTCTTAAAGGCATTGGTGGAGGCGGTGGAAGTGGAGGGGGCTGAGGAGGAGCAGTGGATGCAGAGGGTGTGGAGGCACAGGGGGCACAGGGGCAACAGGAGGCACAGGTTGTTGTGGAGCAGGCTGATGAGGCAGTGGAAGTGGAGGGGCCCGAGGAGGAGCAGGTGGATGTGGAGGCTGTGGAAGCACAGGTCGTTGTGGTGCAGGCTGCTGCTGGAGTGGCAGTTGATCTGGGAGAGGTTCAGGGTTTGGATTCAATGCCTGTGCACGTCGTCGTGGCCGTCCTCATTGTGGCAGAGGCATAGGATTGATATTAGCAGCCTGGGCCTGCAACAGAGCTACAGCTGCAGAGCCTATAGGGACAGGAGGAGGAGGTGCTGCCTGGGCCTGTCTTTGACGCACAGGTGCAAGAGGCATATCAGCTAACTGTTCCTGTATGGCACGTACAGCATCCCGAGGGCTTAGATCAGGTGGAATGGCATTTGAAGGTCCAGCCACAGGAGGCCAAGGAATTGCATTGTCCTGAGGGAGTAGAGGTGAGGAAATGGCTGAGGAGGTGGAGGGTCAGGATTTTGAAGACGTTCTTGAGCTGCAGTGAGAACCCTATCCCAACGATGCACAGAAGGGGATGTCATTGGCAACCGCTGCTGACGCTCCAGAGCACGCTCCTCCTGCCTATCACGCTCTGGTGTAGAGGGTTCCCTTAGATTACAGTCAGTTTCAAATCAAGCCAATATATATATATATAAAGGATACTCACATTTTCACAATGACTGTAGCTCACGACCAACAATAGGGGATACCAGGGAGGCAGTCAATGTCCACCTAAACCGTCTAAATCCAATGTGTGCCACCAAACCAATCCCAGTTCACAGACCACACTGGCTAACAGAGTTGTAACTCTGGCCAGAATCAAACTGCAATGCAAGCTCCCAGTGCACAATCCAACCAACCAAACACCCAACCAAACAAATCCACCACAGATCCCAGCAAGGTGGTCAATGTCCACTTAAACCACCTAAATCCAATGTGCACCACCAAACCAATCCTAGTCCACAGACCACACTGGAGTTGTAACTCTGGCCAGAATCAAACTGCAATGCAGTAGAGTATGCCAGTCCATGATAGAACCAACTGACCACGCCAACTGCTCCAGGAAGGTCAGAGATTAGCACAGCACAGAGCACGCCAAAAACCAAGGAGAGAATCTAAAACATTAGCTTGAAAATCCAACATATGCATTGCAAAACCTTACCAAATAGCTGCAGGGCTTGACTGAAAGAAATAGCAAATCAGTCAGGGCCAAGCCCAGATAGGCCCCAAAAAGGCAAAGTTCATGAGAATAAGACCATACCTAAGGAATGACAGACTGAAGAACAGATCTGGCATAAAGAAGTCAAATTGTGGCCAAAAAGCCATATAAAACAACAAAAAATACCAGAAGGAAACAACTATAATTACCAGAGGGATTGCAGATATAAATACTTAAAATAGCAAATACAGTAGCATAACACTCACCAGAATGGGGGAGCAATAGCCAGGTAGCATGGGCAGTAGTTACAGGACCAAAGTCAACTGCAAAGAGCCTAAAAAATGCCAAAAAAAGCGAAAATATAAGAAATAAAAACATAACAAAAATAAAGAAAGGCAGATACAGTAGACCTGCAATGGCAGACAGGCAAGGTAGCAGGGACTGAGAGCAGGAACCTGGGTTGAAAAGAAGGCAAAAAGAGGATTAAAAAGGGAAAATTAATGGAAGAAAACACAGACCAAGGGCAGGGATGACAGCCAGGAATGGATGGAGGCAAGGAGAGGAGAAACCTGGGGTGAAACAAAGTCATAAAAGCAAAAATAAATGAAGAAATAACAATAATAAAAAGGGCCAAAAAAGCGAAAATTAATGGAAAAGAAGACACACCAGGGGCAGGGATGACAGCCAGGAAAGGAGGGAGGCAAGGAGAGGAGAAACCTGGGGTGAAAAAATGTCAAAAGCAGCGAAAATAAAATGAATAAATAACAATAATAAAAAAAGGCCAAAAAAGCGAAGATTAATGGAAAAGAAGACACACCAGGGGCAGGGACAGCATCCAGGAATGGATGGAGGCAAGGAGAAGAGAAACCTGGGGTGAAAAAAAGTCAAAAAAAGCAAAATAAATGAAGAAATAACAATAATACAAAAGGCCAAAAAAGCGAAAATTAATGGAAAAGAAGACACACCAGGGGCAGGGATAGCAGCCAGGAATGGATGGAGGCAAGGAGAGGAGAAACCTGGGGTGAAAAAAAGTCAAAAAAAGCAAAAATAAATGAAGAAATAACAATAATAAAAAAAAGGCCAAAAAAGCGAAAATTAATGGCAAAGAAGACACACCAGGGGCAGGGATGACAGCCAGGAATGGATGGAGGCAAGGAGAGGAGAAACCTGGGGTGCAAAAAAGTCAAAAAAAGCGAAAATAAATGAAGAAATACCAATAATAAAAAAGGCCAAAAAAGCGAAAATTAATGGCAAAGAAGACACACCAGGGGCAGGGATGACAGCCAGGAATGGATGGAGGCAGGGAGAGACAGGCAGGAGGCAGAGACAGCCCATAGCAGACACAGAGAAGGCCAGTAGCAGACAGAGAGAGAGCAGGCTGCGCAGCTAGGAACGGCACTCGTGGCTGCGCCGCTCGCGTTCAAACTCAGAAAATTACGTAACATTATTATGTAAAACACCCACAACCACCCTTCCAGCAACTTTATACTATAGACCTAGGTGGATACCCGCGCTTCGCGTGGGGGTGCAAGTCAAGCACATCAGTAAGGTCAAACACATCAGCAAGGTCAAACACATTGGGTAAATCAAACTTGGGATAGGTCAAACACATTCGGATAATAAAGTTTCCTTCAGATAAGTAAAACACATCTTATTGATTCAAAGTAGCTCTAAGTAACACATCAAGGTAGGTAGTGTTATGACCATGCTGCTCGACCAACTCCGGTACCTCCGCACCTCTGCCAACTCTACTGCACAACATCTGCACTTTGACCTTTTGATCCCCTTGTTCTTTACTATTCACATACTTCCCCTTTTGACTCTATTCACCAGCCCTCCCTACTTAACCATTAGCATAGCAAGTCTGGAGCATCAGGAGTTCCATTTGTTCCACTATCAATTAGACCTACATGCCTATTGCTCTTAGTTCTACCCGGCACCCCCTTGTAGTTCCTCTTGTTCCATATTAGTTACTTACTCCATTCATCCTAGTTACTTTTGCTCACACCAGAATTGCTTACCTCTACCTTCTGACATGTTGTCTCAGCACTTTGTATAAAACCCAGTCATGTATGCCTCTGTTCTGCAATCAGATAATTGACTATGATATGTGACTCCCTTTGCTCTGTTTCCTGTTCTTAGCACAGCGAGTACTTGCAAGGCCTCTGTCTCTCTGACCTCTGCCTTCCAACTCGATTTCTGATATCCAACTTAACTTGATTCTTGAACCCTTACCTCTAGGTGGATACCCATGCTTCACATGGGGGTGTAGATCAAACACCTCGGTAAGGTCAAATGCATTGGGTAAATCAAACTTGGGATAAGTAAAACACATCTCATTGCCATTGAAAGTAGCTATAAGTAACACATCAAGCTAGGTAATGTCTCTACACATGTCTGCATGTGCCCAAGTATAGTGTGCATAGCATGTCCTCCATGCACAGTGTGTCCCTCAAATATAGCATGCTTATTGTGTGCCTGGTTTGTAACATGACCCCACACATAACATGTCCCCAAGTATAGTGTGCATAGCATGTCCTCCATGCATAATGTGTCTCCACATGTAGTGTGTCCCCACATGTAGCATGTCCCCAAGTACAGTGTGCATAGTGTGTCCCGCATGCATAGCATGTCCCTGGTTTGTAGCATGTCCCCAAACGTAGCGTGTCCCTAAATTATAGCATGTGTGTCCCCCATGCATAGCGTGTCCACACGTGTAGCATGTCCCTACATGTAGTGTCTGTACATCTCCCTCAAGTATAGTGTGCAAAGTGTGTCCCCAATGCATAACATGTCCCCCAAGTATAGTGTGCGTAGCATGTCCTTTGTTTGTAGTGTGTCCCCCAAGTAAAGCATGTGTAGAATGTCCCTTGTTTGTAGTGTTTTCCCCTGTTGTGTGTCCCTTGTTTGTACCGTGTCCCCCAAGCATAGTGTGTCCCCACATATAGTGTGTACATCCCCATGCATAGTGTGCGTGTGCCCATGCATAGCGTGTGTGTCCCCATGCATAACATGTGTGTCTCTACACATAACATGCATGTCCCCAAGCATAGCATTCATGTCCCCATGCACAACATGCATGTCTCCACGCCTAACATGTATGTCTCCACACCTAACATGCATGTCTTCACGCCTAACATGCATGTCTCCATGCATAACATATGTGTCTCCATGCATAGCGTGCGTGTCCCCATGCATAGTGTGTGTAGCATGCCCCTCAAGTATAGCATACATAGCATGTCTCAATGGCATGTGTAGCATATCCCAAGGGCCTCAAAGTGAAGCAAGCAGAGGCTGTCTTTTCATTAACTTCTAGCAAACTCAGGGACATGTATCCATATCTATTTTGTGACATACAGATATAAATAAAATAGTAAAGGAAGCCATATTTAAGCAGCTGCTGTCAGTAATGTTAGCAAAGTCAGGATTATCTATTTTGTGAAAAATGTCAAAACAAATGTCCAGTACATTTAAGCTGAAGTTATTATTAATTTTAGCAGAGTCAAGATTATCTATTTTTCGAAAAATGTCAAAGAAATGCACTGTATGGAGCTGTTGTCAGTTTTCACAAAGTCAGGATAATTTATTGACATCTATTTGTGAAAAAATGCCAAAAAAGTACAGTACATTGAAGCAGAAGCTGTTATTAATGCCCAGCCCAAGCCAGAGAAGCCCAGAGACTGACAAAGAAACCCAGAGCCCAGCCAAAGCCATAGTAAGCCAGCCACCAGTATAGCCAGAGAAGGAGTGCCTGGCAGCTTTACAGTAAATAAAACAACAAAACAAACCACATTCAAAAGTAGAACCTATTGTCATTAATTTTAGAGGAAACTTATTGATGTCAATTTTCGAAAAAAACCTGAAAAATATATATATATAAATACTTTTTTTCAGCACAGTCTTGGGATTTTATTTAAATCTATTTTCAAAAAAATTCACCAAAATATAAAGCACATGTGAAAATACAATATGATGAAAAAAAAAATTGGAACCAATAAAATTACAAACACAAATAAAATAAAATACATGGGAATGCATTAAAAAAGAGATATTACCTACCAATAGAAAGCCAGCCAAGCCAATAGATAGCCAGCCAAGCAAACGAATAGAAAGCCAGCCAACCAAAGCACTAGATAGCCAGTCAACCAAAGCAATAGACAGCCAGCCAGCTAAAGGAGGACCCACCAGAGAGCGCAGCAGACAGCAGACAGCGCAGACACAGCAGAGAGCAGACACAGCAAAGAGCACACAGTAAACAGAGCAGACAGCAGAGAGAGGAATTGCCGGTCGGGCAGATTCCTGGCATTCCACCCTACCGAACTGCCTTTATATACCGCGCGCGCGTGTCGTGCACGGACCACGCATGAATGGGTCACGTGACTGCGGACGCTGCTGCGCAGCGTTCATTGCTCGCGGCTGCGCCGCTCGCCGCTGACATAACTTTTACATAATATTATTTGTCAGCGCGCCCACAACCTCCCACCGAGCCGCTTTCATATAGTGTAACTAGGTGGGTACCCGCGCTTCGCGTGGGGGTGTAGGTCAAACGCATCGGTAAGGTCAAGTGCATTGGGGAAAATCAAAGTAACCAATTTGCATGAAGTAAAATCAAGTAACACACATAAACCATATCAAGAGAAGTGAATATAACAAAATCAAGGAGCTCTAAGTAATACATCTTTATATACAATGTTGGTTGTGTCCAAACCCTCCTCAAGCAAGACCTTGACTCTGTTCCAATTGGTCCCCCTTGATACACCAACATACAACTGACCATGTCCAAACACTGGATATCTCAGGTCCAGCCCAACCATACCCAAAGACTGTCCCTGAGACTTGTTGATAGTCATTGCAAATGCCAAACGCACTGGAAACTGCCTCCTTTGCAGCACAAATGGCAACTCTCCCTCTGATGGCTTAATGATGATCCTGGGGATGAAAGCAATATTGCCTGCACATGGACCTGAGATGATCCTGACCTCCAACACTCTAATGCTTATCCTCACCAACCGCAACCTTGTCCCATTGCATAGTCCTTGCTTCTGATCCAAATTGCGCAACAGCATCAGAGGCACTCCAGGCTTGACTTCCAAGCGAGCAGGAGGAAGACTGCCCATCTCTATGGAATTCAGATACTCCACAGGATACCGATCTGCATCGTCGGATTCTTCAATGGAATTTGCACAGTGCAAGACCTGAGCATCACCTGGAAACTCCCTAAACACCATGGAATTGATCTCATTGACCTCAGTGTTTCTGGCACAGAGGATGGCCCACTCCAAAAAGTAATTATCCTGGGCAGGGACTTGATTGCCAATGCCAGGGTATATTTCCTGGATCAGATCTTCAATTCCAGGGCCACACACCATGTGAGGAGGCAGTGAGAACGTATCATTTAGTGGGAGATCCTTTCCCTGGCCCACATTCTGCAGCCATTCTGCAAACCTGGCTCTGTCAGGGTCATTTCTCACCCGCATGTTCTCTGTCAGATGGATGACCTTGATCTTTGGCCACAGATATGACTTCTGAAGGGTAGCTCCCACGATATCCTCCTTGGAGCCTTTAGGGACAATTGGGAGAGTCTGCTGAAAGTCACCTCCAAAGGCGACTGTGATGCCACCAAAGGGTCTATCAGGCTGGTCAAGGAAATCCCTCAGTGTCCTGTCAATGGCCTCTATGGCATGGCGATGCTGCATTGCAGCCTCATCCCAGATGAGGAGACTGGCCTGTCTCAGCATGTCAGCCTTGTCAGAGTTCT
The DNA here is from genome assembly GCA_015179125.1 of Gautieria morchelliformis. Lineage (NCBI taxonomy): Eukaryota > Fungi > Basidiomycota > Agaricomycetes > Gomphales > Gomphaceae > Gautieria > Gautieria morchelliformis. The sequence continues at coordinate 17,375 of WHVA01000451.1, forward strand.
TTTTGATGGAGGAGAAAGAGCGCTCATGGACAGGAATGGGAATTCCAAGCATGCTATGAGAGGTTGTACCCTTAGTGAGGATAAGTGCAGCCATTGCAGATGAGGCTACTGCAATCACAATGAGGCTCTCTGCTCTATAGGAGTGGATTAGAGTGTTCCATGTGAATGATTTCCCGGCACCACCTGAGCCAGTGACAAAAAACATTTGCCCATCAGGTTTCCCATGAGCATCTCTGGTCAGTGCCGACCGTAATATCTGGTCATGCGCAGACCTTTGCCCCTCATTCAGCTTAGGAACCTCCTCATCAGCCTTTTCCCTCTCTTCAACACTATCATAGTCCCTCTGCTCAGCTATGAACCTGTTTCCAATGAGGGCCTCCCACTCGCCTGCCACCCAAGGCATATCATCAAAGCTGCTCAAGGACATTCCACCCTGCTGGAGGATTTTCTCCAGGAGAAAGAGTCCAAAATCATAAACCTGATCGTCCTGTGGATCCTGCATACCATGTCTGATTTGGAGCTGATGTCTGAGATCATCACATATATGCTCCCTGAAGCCATCCCATAGTCTGCCGGGACCCGATGGATTGCAATGGCCAAGGATGGTGGCAAAGAGATGTCTGAGCTGAGCACCTGTTTTCATGCCACTGGATTCCTGGAGACACAACCTCAACTCCTGATCATCATCCAGAAGTCCCCTTGCACGACAGGCCTCCTTGTAAGTAGCATATTGTATGCCATCCACCGACCTAAGCTCCTCAAAGGATCTAGCCCCCTTGACCACTGTGAGGAGAGTGCGCACAAAAAATCTCTCTCCTGATCTAGGGTTTGCAAAGTGAAGGCGACCGATGCTATAACCTCCTTGGTGTGGTGTCCATACCTTTTCCTGTGAGTGCCAGGTAAAATGCTCAGGAAACTCCACATAGAGCAGATCACGTGCTTCAGGGTAGATATCATTGGCCTCAAAGTAAGCCATGAGCGGTGTCTTTTTTGCCTCAGCCCTTTCCAGGATGTTGTCCACATCCTGGTTGGGATCAAAGATGATTGTGTGATGGTCCTTTTCATGGACTGGCAGTGCCATGATTGCAGGCACATGGGTGTGGATTTACCGCTCCAGCAACCTCCAACAGGCCTCATGAGCACTGACATAGCGAGCATCCAGGTACTGCTTAATTTCATCCTGGGTGCGACCAAACTCCATGGTGGTCCGATCATGGCCCTTGTAGAGATACTTGTGGATATACTTGATACACCTCACATTGATGGTGAGTTCAGGGTTGATGTGACACCAGAATTTGAGCAAGAGCAGAGGAGAGTATGGCACAACCCATCTGTTGTCCAGCATGTCACCTCTGACATTGTGCAGCCTTCCATCATTGCGACGACGATATTTTGGATATCCATCCTCATTCAGACTGGTTTCCTCACAGAACGGCTTTGGGAAGTTTTTCTTGCACTTGCCATTTTCCATGCAGGGTGCGTTTGGTTTCATTTGTCCACAGGGACCATGTGTCATCAGCTCACAGACCAACCGGTAGAGGACAGGATGAGTCTCTGGATCAGGGAACTCTGCCGAAATCATTGAATCCACCTCATGTGGATGTCTGATCTTGGAATCTCTTTCAAACCAGATAAGAATATGCATGTGTGGGAGTCCCCTTTTCTGGAATTCAATGGTGTGCACGCAAGCGACGGTTTCCCCAAAAATATTTTCCTTGACGATCAAGTCAATGAGGTATTTCTTTTTGAGCTGGAACACCCGTGACACCAGGTCAGGCCTGTCCTGAGGAGATTGTCCAGGCAACAATGCATCCAATACCTCCTGCCAGTTGGGATTGGCAGTCATGGTAATAAAGAGATCAGCCACACCATGCTTCCTTGAAATGGCCAGAGAGTTCTGCAGGTTTTCCTGCATGTCCCGTGTCCCCCCCTGAAATGTGGCAGGCAAAATGGATCTTGTGCCCAAATTGTTTGGATCTCTGTCATTGTCATTGCGATGAAAGGCATCCATCATCTGGTTATACATCTCAGCACGGAGAGTGTGTTGATTTGTCCTGATCCACCACAGCCTGCTTTGCTCTGCAGCGGCCCAAGAGTCTACAATGTACTTCTGGAATAATTTGCCAGCGCGCAGGAGTGTTGTAGGTTCTTCTGTTCTCTGGAAGAGACGATAGGAATGGAACTGAATTTGGGTGACATGCCCACTTCGCTCACGCCCGTCAGGTAATTGGCGATAGCGAATACCCGGTTGCCACCCCAACTCTCCCCTGGGAAAGAGCAAGACATAGTGAAGAGAGGCATAGTTTGGATTCATATCGGATACCCTTTTAAAACGTCCACCTTTGAGCTGGACAATAATATCCCTAGGTTCAGGGATGATGCCATCTCCAGGAAGAACCACCGCAATCTCATCCGCAGTAGGGATATTATACCTCCTAGGATCCCTGTGTTCCCTGTACGTGAGCCTAGCCCGGATCTCACCATTCTGTCCCTGAGCTCTGAGCCTCTCGGCCGCTTGTCTATATATGGGAACATGAGGATTGCATAGGAGGAGCATTTCCTGCAAGTCTCCCATGATAGTTGGAGACAGACCTGGGTTACACGTGTTCCTCTGTGCCAAAGCCAATGCTGGATCATATATGTAAAGTTGGGCATACTGTATCCGCCTCCCAGGGTTAGGGATGAGAGAGCCATGAATATGATACAGTTCGCTCTGTAGCTTGAGGACATATGGACCACGACCCTCCCGAAGCAAATTGAGGTCAAAGTCGGCACCCAAGGAAGTGAATGCAAATGCCGCATTATACTGCCTGATGTTCTGGCGAAACTGTTTGGCCTCAGGGTCCTGGCCCTCTAAGAGCCGTCTCAATGGCTGAGGGAGCACTGGCAGCTCTGGAAGCTGCACCTTTCCTTCCATACAGCAATCACCAAATCTGGGCCGCCGATTTGAGGATTTCAGCAGGCGCTCTGCCATCCAGTGTAATGCTCGACAGTCAGGGCAGGGAATAACCATGGGACCCAGATCATGACGCTGCACATCTGCCTCAATTATTCTAGAGCGACCAAGTGGAACAGGAGGAGGAGGTCGCTGATGACGCTGCCGAGGTACAGGGAGTGGCTGAGGAGGCTGAGGAGGTGCAGGGAGTGGCTGAGGAGGCCGAGGAGGTGCAAGCAGTCGCTGAAGAGGCCGCAGAAGTGCAGGGAGTAGCGGAGGCATTGGTCTTACTGCATTAGCCTGAGCCCGCAATGCTGCAACCGCTGCAGAACCTACTACAGGAGGTCTAGGAGCTGGTTGTAAAGGTGCCTGCCTGGGTCTTCCCAAGGGCTGTGCTGGGATAGGCTGTATACCAGCAGTGTGAGCATGCAAATCTGCCACCGCTGTAGAGCCTACTGCCAAATGTCCAATTCCAGCCGCCTGAGCACGCAACTGAGTGATTGCTGCAGAACCTGCTACAGGAGCTGGCTGTCCAGCATCAGGCCTATTTCTTCTGAGGGGCTGTAATCGTGGGATAGCTGCTAACTGTGCACGAAGGGCTGCCACCTGCTCTCCAGGACTGGGATCAGGTGGATATGATGGCTCCGCAAGCGTAGGAGGGCGCAATGGAGCTGGCTGTACAGGGTCTGGCCTATGTCCTCTCAGGGGCTGCCATGGTGTGATAACTGCTAACTGAGCATGAAGGGCTGCCACCTGCTCTGTAGGACTGGTATCAGGAGCAAGTGATGGCGCCGCAGGCATTGGTGGACGTGATGGCCCTGCCACAGGTTGTTGAAAAGGATCAGCTGCACTGCTTCTAGAAGGAGGGTGAGGGATGGCAAAAGGCGGTGGTGGAGGGGGTGGCTGGTTCTGAGCTCCAATATGCGCTCTCCGATGACTGGGTGGTGTCATCACCTCCTGCCCCTCCCTCGCACCTTGACGCACCTGCCGATGGATGCTCTCTGGGGTAGATGGATCCCTTAGGAATGCAGGCATAAGAGTAGAGAGAGAATACAGATATCAATATCAGACTTACATCGCAAGCAGAATAAGGCAAACTCAGGGAAAACAGGCTGTGCGGGTATCTCAGACGGATTGCAAAGCCACTGATCCTAATATAAATACTGCAAACAGCAGATACAGTTACAAAAACTTGCCAGAAAGGGGATAATACCCAGGTAGGGTATGCAGTAGTGACAGGACAAATGCACTTGAAAAGTGCCTACAAAATGCCAAAAAAGCAAAGTTATAGCAAATAACAACATAATAAGCATCAAGAAAAGGCAGATATGTTGGGTGCATTTATGCTCCTGCACCAAAATCAAGCATAATATGTTCAATTTATTGTGTGGTGTTTCCAATTGTTTCTCACATTGTTCTTGTACCATGCATCCATTTCTCTGCTTATTTTCGAAATTTTCCAGTCACTCTCTATCTCTCCATTTCATTCTGTTATTTCTACTTTCACAGGCGGCTGCACCCAGCGGAGTTTGAAATGACTTCGACGCGCGAGCCCTTGGGCGCTAAAGGGCCGGGTGCAAGTATATGCCTTCTGAGACAGGATTACACTCCTCTCTCAGTGACAATAAATTCACTGAGAGAGGCGAGTAGTATTCTTCATATTTACATAGCATGTTGACTGAAAATCATGTAGTATATTTGATTCTAGGTATTGTATTAATACATCAGTGACAATAAATTCACTGAGAGAGTATATTTGATTCTAGCTTTCTAAGAACTCTACCGAACCTTCCCTGCCATAGCCCCTAGTTGCTAACAAGGGTTATGGGCCCCGCAGACACTTCGCAGAAGCTTTTGGGTGTGGAGAAGCTTGCAACAGATGGAAGTAATTGGCCTCTGTGGCGAGCTACTCTCACAAGTTATTTTGAGTCCAAAAATCTTCTCAGGCATATAGAAGGGAGAGCCATTCGACCTCCTGATCCTCCAGTCATGCCCCCAGGCCATATTCTCACAGAAGCTGAGGAAACTCAGATAGAGAAGGCTGAGGAGAAGCTGGAGAAATATCTTGCCAGAGAAGGACAGTCAAAAACCCAAATAATCGTCTCAGTGTCAGAGTCACTAGCCCTGATGCTACAGAAGAGACATACAGCAAAAGAAGTCTGGGATGCATTGGTCAATGAGATGACCAAAAAGCCCAAGATGGTTCTCACCAACCTACAGAGACAGCTTCGCAGTATGAGGTGTCCTGAGGATGGAGACTTGAGAGATCACTTGGACAAGGCCCAAGACCTCTATGCTCGTCTCAATGAGATGGGAGCCAGAATTTCTGAAGGAGAGTTCACCGACATTATTCTTGCATCACTGCCACCCTCCTATGAGGCAGTTATGAATGCCCTTACCACGTCGCTCGAAGAATGTGGAATGCCCTTATTGCCTGATGATATTATCAGAGTACTAAAGGCTCAATACGACAGGAGAAAGACTCTCAATATTTCACAAGAAGAGCAGGCATTTATTGGTTCATCTACGAAAGGGCAGAAGGGTCGGAAAGACCCGAAGGTGTCTACATGCACTAATTGCCACAAGCCTGGACATGCTATAGAGAGTTGCTGGGATGAAGGAGGTGGTAAAGAAGGCCAGGGGCCACGTCAGAAGAAGAAAGCGAAAGCCCAAAAAAAGAAGGGCAAAGCCAAGGCGAATGTTGCCGAAGAAGTGTCCTCTGAGGAGGATGAGAGTGGCAGTCCAGCCGCTTTCGCCAACTTCGACTGCTCTAATTTGAGTAGCTTATCTCTGGACACTGTTGTTATTCTCGACACTGGAACGACCGCACATATGACCCCTCACAAGAATTTATTGAGGGATTACAGTCCATTCTCACAGCCGCGCACAATTCGTGCAGCCAACAAGGGCACTTTTGATGCCTTCGGTTCAGGCTCACTCGTGTTATCTAACAAGGTTGGAGATAAGACTGTGAACATTACATTGAAGGATACGTTCTACGCGCCCAAAATGGCTGTTACCCTCATCTCGATCGGCCGGTGCGATGATGCAGGCTATAACACACAAATAGCTGATCAGAAATGCACAATATCCAATCGTAAAGGCAGGATATTGATGCAAGCACCGAAGCTGAATGGCTTATATCGATTTGATTTACAACACACAAGTGCCGAAGCGCATGTATGCGCATCAGCCATGGAGATACATCAGAGAATGGGGCACATTTCACAAAAGTCCCTACAGCATTTGCTCAACCGTGGCATGATATTAGGCATTGAATTGAGCTCAAAAGGTGACAAGGTTGTTTGCGATGCGTGCATTCAGGCGAAGATTGCACGCAAATCACTTCCTCAGGAACCCAGAAGCCGATCATCAAAATTCGGTGACAGAATTTATTCTGATGTCTGGGGACCAGCGAGACACTCCACAATTGACAAGAAATCCTATTATGTGTCTTTCATCGACGACTACTCAAGAGAATCGGTTATCTATTTGATGGCAAACAAATCGGAAGCATTTTCAAAATACAAACTCTACGAGGCCTTGATGCTTCGACAGAGGAACGTGCACATCAAAGCACTTGTTTCCGACAGAGGGGGCGAATATACAAGCTCGGAATTTGAACAGCATTTAGCCAAGCAAGGCACGAAGCATCGGTTAACCGTGCACGACACCCCAGAGTCAAATGGTGTTGCTGAACGTTTAAACCGAACTCTAGTTGAAAGAGCTCGTGCCATGCTATTGGAATCAAGTCTTCCTAAGACTCTATGGGGGCATGCAATTTTGCATGCCAACTATCTTAGGAATCGGACACACACAAGAGCTTTGCCAGACAAAACCCCTTTTGAAATGATCCATCACGAGAAACTGAACCTGAAAGACATACACGTGTGGGGAATTGAAGTCTACGTTAAAGTCAAAGAGGGAAACAAACTAGCAGCCCGTGCCAAAAGAGCTCGGTGGATAGGAATCTCTGGACAGAGCCATGGTCACTGCATCTACTGGCCTGACTCTCAGAAGGTTTCTGTCGAGCGGAATGTTATATTTGACTCAGAGATGAAGGGGGGCAAAGCTCCAATCATTTCTATTGAAGAGTCACAGCTACCTACGTCCAGAAAAATGGTACAGGCCATCTCGGCGCCAGCACCTATGCCTAGTCGCTTAGTCAGCGAGGAGGCAAAGATCAGGAAATTGATGATGATGAACCAGAGGAACGTCTGAAAGAGCTGCAACCCAGTCAGACTGTTGATGTCAGACCTAAAGAAGCTGCTCCAACAAGGAGAAGTGAAAGATCCGTCAGCAACAGGTGCAGCCGGCCCCAAGTGGTCCCGTAACAAGATCTCAAACTAAGAGACATGCTGGTGCAGATATACTACACTAGCTTACGAGGACATTGAGGACCATCAAGACAAATTATTCGAACAAGATTTATCCTCTGAAACTGACGGCATCAGTGATTATAACCTTGCCATCAGTACACTTTCGACCTCCGATCAAAACAAAGATAAGGTGCTGCCGGATTTGAATCAGACTGAGCCTAGCAATGCAGATGAAGCCTTAAATGATCCTATGTGGAAAGCATCGATGGATAAAGAGTACAAGGTGCTACTCGACAAAGGTGTATGGGAAGTGGTTAAACCACCTCCTGGGGCAAATATTGTCGGAAATAGATGGGTATTCCTCTGGAAACGCAATCCAGAAGGTGAACCCATACACCTAGATTGAGGATGGTCGCCCAAGGCTTTACACAAAGTTTTGGAGTCGACTACAATGAAACCTATGCACCTGTTGCTCGGATGACTTCCTTACGGATTATATGTGCCATTGCTGCCAGGAACAACTGGCCTATTCACCAAATGGATGTGGACAGTGCGTATTTGAATGCTACACTACCAGAACCTATTTACATGAGACAGCCGTATGGATATGAGACCGGAGACAAAGATGATGTCCTCCTGCTGAAGAAAGCACTTTACGGCCTCAAACAATCTGGAAGGGAATGGTACAAACGTCTGAGTGGTGAATTTCTCAAGTTAGGATTCACTAAATCAGCTTCGGATGGAGCTGTATTTTGCAGACGTGGACCGAGAGGGCATGCGATTATTGCGACGGCAGTAGACGACCTCACTATCACAGCTGAGAGTCAACCAATCCTCGATGGGGTAAAGCATGATCTTGCCCAGATCTTCAGTATGAAAGTCTAGGCAAGATTCATTGGCTTTTGAACCTCAAAATCGAAAGAGATTGGAATAACAAATCGATTGCAATATCACAAGCTGCATACATCCAAAAAATCATCAAAAAATTCAATCTGGATGATGCCAAAACATTTTCCACGCCTCTCGACCCAGCCGTTAAATTATCCAGAGACCAATGCCCTTCTACAGATGAAGACAAACAGAAGATGTCAAGAATTCCATACAGACAAGCGATAGGATCATTGATGTGGGCAGCAGTAGCCACTCGACCGGACATTGCGTTCGCAGTGTCATTACTTTCTCAATTCCTCGAAAACCCAGGTTCAACACATTGGCATGCAGTCAAACGTGTCTTTAAATATCTAAAAGGCACGATGGACTACAAATTGACACTTGGGAAAAATCGAGACGGCCTCATTGGGTATTCAGATGCGGATTGGGCTTCTCAAGAGCACAGGCACTCATACTCGGCTTATATTTTTCAGATTGATGGAGGGACAGTATCATGGAGTTGTCAAAAACAATCCATAGTAGCCCTATCATCAACTGAAGCCGAATTCGTTGCTCTGACTCATGCGAGCAAAGAAGCCTTATGGATGCGCCACTTTATTTCTGAAGTATTCCAACCGCTGAATTGTCCCATCAAACTTTATTCAGACAATCAATCAGCCATTGCCATCGTCTATGGCACTCAACAACACACGAGGACCAAGCATTTCGACATTAGATTATATTTCATCCGAGATATAGTCGAAGATGAAGAAATTAAGCTTGTGTACCTACCAACGGAACACATGCTAGCCGATCTTCTCACTAAAGGACTTCCTAGTCCTAGAGTGAGAATCCTCAACGAGAAAATCGGAATATATTAAGCTTGAGGGGGCGTGTTGGGTGCATTTATGCTCCTGCACCAAAATCAAGCATAATATATTCAATTTATTGTGTGGTGTTTCAATATTTTCTCATACTGTTCTTGTACTATGCATCCACTTCTCTGCTTATTTTCGAAATTTTCTAGTCACTCCCTATCTCTCCATTCCATTCTGTTATTTCTATTTTCATAGGCGGCTGCACCCAGCGGAGTTTGAAATGACTTCGACGCGCGAGCCCTTGGGCGCTAAAGGGCCGGGTGCAAGTATATGCCTTCTGAGACAGGATTACACTCCTCTTTCAGTGACAATAAATTCACTGAGAGAGTATATTTGATTCTAGCTTTCTAAGAACTCTACCGAACCTTCCCTGCCATAGCCCCTAGTTGCTAACAATCTGTCCCTAGGATAAACTCTGACCCAACGTTCCAGAATTCTGGATAGTTTATCTTTCATATATGCTTTCTCAGAGAATCCATCTCCGAATTGAACCAGGGAACCAATGTGGACGTGATTAAAAAGGTCAGTCAGATGTTTCTATCCCAGAGATTCCGTCCGCAGGCATAATCTGGTCTCCATAGTTGGTCGGGTTATTGACATTGCTAGTTTCAGAGAAATGGGGAATGCGGTGAATGAGACTGTACGTAACTATATGAATAAGGGACAGCTCTTGACCGAAGAGCCTAGAGCGATTGGGAAGAGTCTTGCAATGCCGCTCATGTCAGTGTATGGCCCCACGTTGATAAAGAACTAAACGAGTGGAAGCAAATTTTTCATAGGATTGATTCTGTTCTCATGCCATCGACATTTTATGATGACTGTCGACGAGACACTGATCTTTCTTATCCACTCAGTCACGCGTGGCGGTGCAACTTGGAGGAACGGTTCCCCCCAACTATGCTGAATCCCTGAATGTTGTGTATTTTCCTCAGCTCGGTCGGCCGAGCGCCTGATGCAACCAGTATCTGAGTACTCAAGGCAACGCAGGGTTTATTATTTGCGTTCCCCTTCGAGAAGAATGGAAAAACAAGGACGGAACGCACGTCCCTGGACCTCCAAACGATGAGTTCATTTTCCAAGTACGTTACAAGGCAATCACTTTATACGCTCAGTTGATTCAGCCCTGTGTCGGGTTGTGAAGTGTATAAAGATGGTATACCGGCAGGTTACCGTATTTCTCACCAAAGCAGCACATCAAGAGATTGATCCGGTGACTGGTTGACACGCGACTCTGCTGCAACCCCCTTCTCGAGATCCGCGCTCACTTCCCGATCAACCCAGGAAACTTTTGTCTTGGAAAGTGGCGGAGGTAGAAGACTTTGCTGACTATATTGGGAGATACCCGACATGTCATGCGGCATCTTGTCGTCACACGTTGTACATGGATCCAGTGCTGGCGAGGAACGATTGCGAAAGAAACAAGGAAACCAGGCTTGGAATATATCCTGTTAAAGAGAATTCCCTTCAATGCTAGGATGATACAAGCCACACAACATGTGTGAACACACCCGTGAAGTGGAAAATATGAGAAAGACAGCAATTGGGGCTATATGAATCATGAAGAAACTGATTAAACGTAGAACGGCAAGATGCAGAACAGTGTAAGACTCACGAGTGGCTAATAGGAGAGTCCTGTCATGACCGGTTTATTTCTCCTACCGTGCTACCTCTATATTCCCCCTCTTCACTCCCTAGCATCTTTGCCAGAGTTCGCCACACCCACCGACCACTCCTCCTCTACATCCACTCTACCCACTGTTCGCCCCATTCTCTGAACCGCTATTCGCTGCTCGCGCATTTCGCCAGCAGGCATGCCATCAAATATGATCGATACCATTCACCTGGCATGATGGTTCATCATTCACCCCATCATCTTCTTAATCCAACCCCATTGGGTGTTCGTATGGCCAAAGTGTGGTCGCAGGGCGTCCCTTCCATAGGCCGTGCGGGATCAACCCAGTAAACGAAGAGTCCGTGCAGGGTAGCATGTATGCGGGTCCCAAGACATGGTTTTGTCCATAAGTGCCTTCGCCCCCTTTACCCTCCGTCGTTTCATGTTCTCCCTCTTCTCTCATTCTATTGTATGTTTATTTCATCTACTTAGTATCATGACTGCGCACCCCTATCCAACCCTTACTCATGACGGCGTCTTTCCTATTCGCTGATACCTTACGAGCATTCGATATAAGTAGTTTACATTCACATGTATATTCTCCAGTTCAATTATCATACGTCGTCCATCTTGTGCAAACTTGACCTCGCTGTGATCATCGTCTTGAGCCTTCTCTTGGAGATTCCTATCTTCGACCAGCAGAGGACTTAGGCATCACTGGTGAGTTCACATACTTCATCTTCGTTACCTTAGCCTTCGAATCATTTTCTGTGCTGTTGGCGAAGGGCTCCGAAGGAGCACCTTCGCCAGCGAAGGGATTGTCGCTACTTAGACAACCCTTCCGTGACACCTTGCATGTTACATCGTCAAGTGCCACGGGCTATTTTGCTACAACTGTAGATAGGGCGAGCCCCGTTCGGGCAACCCTCTTACCTTGTGAACATTCATCGGTTCATCTATTTGCCGAACGGCATACTTATTCGCACAAGTTATTCGGGCATTCGCTGTGTTCACTAATACACGATATTAACGCCTAAAAACCAATCTTGACAAGTCCCCACATCCAACCCTGGGTTGAAAATAGCACTGATGGACGCTCTAGATGCAGGGAACACGCAGATAAGCCGCAGTCATATGAAGGGAGGGAGAATAGATGAGAAAAACGTGGAGGTGCCCATTTGCTCATACAGAGTCACCGGCAAAACCTCAACACAGAAAGATCTTAGCCGTCACTCACACCATAACCACAATCTCAAATATATTGTATGCAACCATTCGGATGAGGAGCTGTATATCTACTGAGGCCAGCTCGCGCAACGGCCTTTTGCTTGTGCGACTACCATATGTGCATCGTCTGTGTCGAGCAAGATAATTCCGATAGAACATTACTGAGACCCAGACTGCACAGGTTGTGAGTATATGGTGTGGAGTGGAGGGTGAGCCGGTAGTGACGTACACTGTGCTATGAGCGTCAAGGCAGCCACGACGACTGTAAACGAAAAGACCGGAGATGACCTATCAAGTTATGAGACACCCTCACGTAAAACCAACTGTTCGAGTGGACGGTACCGGGAGCGTACGTACAGATTGTGATTTAGGACCTCGCAGACAAATAGTCCACGTATCACATCGTCCGGATTTCGGGAGCCCACAATGGCAATTAGAGAGAGAATGTGAAAAATGAAAGGTATGGGCTACTGAGGAGCTGCATGCGGACAGGTTAGTGAAGGAATTGGATGCGGTCGAGATGAGGACAGTACCGGCCTGGAACGCACATATTAGTGCATAATGCATATTTGAAATGGATGACCCACATGTACCACCACTGCCAGATATGCCGTTGCGGCCCTGCAGCGTGATGTGACTTACACAGACAATTGGTTGAGAAACAAGGGCTCACATGGGCAGCATCGCGCTGATCATGGACACTTGAAATAGACACAGCATCGTGCTTGGTGTCTCATTGTACCTCCCGGTATAGAATCTACACAAACGTCACTCTCACTATCTTATACAATGTCAAATAGCATCTCACAAAAGTTCTGGTGGAATTGTAGCCATCGTCCACACTATACAAAGATTGATAACAGTAGGATTGCAGCGCGCAATGCGTTTGTAAAAAAGGAGCGTGGTGATGAGGATGGGCAGGGTCACCTGGCCTGCCAGCTGTAGCCTGATCCAGGCAGTGCGCATGCGCATGCTTTGTGCAGTCTGCGTTGGCGTTTCGGGGCTGGTGTCATTGGCAGCAAGTATCCCTCTCGCCATGTACGATGCATTGGGATGAGAATAAGACTCTCGGTCAACAAGCAACGTGATAATGTCCCTCGCTTGCGAGGATCCTGCGCATGTGAAAGCGAAAAGGAGAAGATGGAATAATAAAGAGTACTGTAGGTGAGCTAAACCACTGAAGTGGCCATCCTGCCGACGTTGAGCGGGAGAAAGCAGCAGCGTGTATCTAAACGCGCGAATGGCCAGCTGTCCACTCTTTCTAGAAATGAATCTGAACGGGAAGCTGATGCCATCCATCTCCGACTGCGTAGCATCTGCGTGAGATATCTGTAAATCTTAATCGCACACTGCACTGAGAGGTCGACCTAGCTTCAGGCAGATCTCAAGTGGAGTATAGCTACACAGCATTGGCACTATATGCTAAAGCAACTTATTATGAGTCAGGGTCAGCTGTAGTGAACGTTACTCACTAAGTAATAGCTGTGTGAGTGCTAAGTAAGGTTGGACGTAGGAGTTGAGTGGATCAACGAACATTGTCAAGGCTGCACGCATGTCAATGGATTTAATTGGGTGCACGTCTGATAGGGAGTTACGAATTTCTCCCCATATTAATATTTTCTGGCGTGTTGAACATCTTAATTTCTTATGGCGGTTGGTTGCATTCTACTCATAACAAAAGGGAAACCCGGTGGCAAACGCATACACGTACCCCAGTGAGTGGAAATTTCTCGTGCGTTTGATGATCTCTCGCTTCAGCTCCAATCCGCAGCGGGTATAGCGGCGGGCACACGGGGCTCAACGAAAAGCGTGGGGAAAGGGCGGCCGTTGCCCACGACGATGCAGTTGGCGACGATATCCGGGCACGTCGTGTACTTATACGTTGTCCTCGATAGTCCTGCGCAACACATATGTTAGTCAATCAGCAACTCAAGAACGACATCGCACCATTCACCTGGTATCGAGACGTTCGCACCACTGGCTTTTGATCCAGTCGTCGTTGTTAGCAACTTGGGGTTATGGCAGGGAAGGTTCGGTAGAGTTCTTAGAAAGCTAGAATCAAATACACTCTCTCAGTGAATTTATTGTCACTGTTATATTAATACAATACCTAGAATCAAATACACTACATGATTTTCAGTCAACATGCTATGTAAATATGAAAGATACTACTCACCTCTCTCAGTGAATTTATTGTCACTGGGAGAGGAGTACTACTCTGTCTCAGGATGCATATACATGCACCCGGCCCTTTAGCGCCCAAGGGCTCGCGCGTCGAAGTCATTTCAAACTCCGCTGGGTGCAGCCGCCTGTGAAAATAGAGATAACAAAGTGAAATGGAGAGATAGGGAGTGACTGGAAATTTTCGAAAATAATCAGAGAAATGAATGCATGGTACAAGAACAATGTGAGAAGAGATTGAAACACCATACAATAAATCGAACATATTATGCTTGATTTTGGTGCAGGAGCATAAATGCACCCAACAGTCGTCACAGCCGCAGAAGAGATACTTTCCGGGCTCAGGCTCTTCGAATAGGTCTCCGCTGCACCAGCCGCCATCGGGTGTATGCAGGGCGTGGTAAGTGGTGCTACTACTGTCTGGCTGATAGTTGAGCTCGACAAACCTGTTTCATAGACGCCAGGACGGTGGCAGGGCTTTATCAACGAGCATGAGCAGATGTCATGTGCCTTCAAAGTTGCTACCATGATCCCCACCTTCTAGGCAAGCCGACACCTTCATCAGTATCACGGCCGTTACACTATGGCCATGTGTTGAAAAAGCAAGATAGTACGGTCTGACCTTTGCGTGTCTAATAGTTGTGCATTTATGCAATACGACACATCCATTCTCCTTGAAATACTTGCTGAGAGGGCAAGCTACAAAGAAGGCTTGTAGGATTCATTACTGTAAAAATAACTCCACGTACGATTACTTCCTGCCGTCTCAAACACCTTCACATGTTCCTCAACCGCGGCCCTGGCGAACCCTTCATAATCGGGGGATTTATGGCGGGAAGGATTGTTATGTTCACTCCCAAGGGCTTGTCTATCAGCTTCCACGTCTAACAAATTGCTTGTTGAAGGGATACGATGTGACTCCTATAGTGCGCAGAATGGCTTGGAAGACAAAATGAGCGAAAGGATATGCCTAGAAGTGTCCATGCTTAGCTTTATTGATGCAACAGGACACATGCCGGATCTAATATGCCTTTGGAAAATTTGTAATTGCCTGTAGACATACCGTATGGCGGTCTGTGTGGTGTTAGCACCTTATATTGGATAGAAGCACCCAGGAGCCGGTACTTGCGAGAGAGTCTACACAATTATTGAGCTGTATGATCTAGTGGAAATTCAATAGAATGACTTGCATTGTTTGACATAGTGAGTTTGCACAGAGCGCGGAGTCAAATTGCAAAATCGAAGCACAACCAATTGGCCTACGATACTCACCCCCTCGGTCAGTTTGCAGCTGTTTGACCTTAGCGTCATGCTGGGTCTCCACCCAGGCCTCGTATTGCTGGTAGCGACCAAAGGTGTCACTCTTCCTTGCTATGGTCTCCAGGTAGGTCCACCTACTATAATCATCGCTGAGACTTACAAAATACTCCTTCCCATCGTAGCTCTGGGGGTTCGCGGGCCCCCATACGTCCGAATGGATTTTTTCGCCGAAGGAGGTGGCACACGGTCCCTCCCGCTTCTGCGGGACGGGCTTGCGTGTAGGCTTTGCCTGCGCACATGCAGAGCAAAAGCCGGGCCGGCTCGACATATCGACGTCGACCCCAGTTATAGTGCCATCCTGGACTAGCTTCTGGGCAGCTTGGAGGGAAATGTGCCCCATCCGGTGGTGCAGATCATCCAGCATAAGTGGCTTTCACCGCGCATTCGCCGTAGCCGCTGTTGACCCGTGTTCAACCTTGTAGAGCCCGTTCGAGAGCGGAACCTGCCCAAGCAGCGTTCCTTGCGCGTCTCAAATCAGGCATTTCTGGTCCTTCAGCAGGACCGAGAAGCCAGCCGCATCGCAGCGCATTAGGGAAATTAAGGTGAAGGCAAGGTCTGGACAGTATAGCACATTTTTTAGGGTGACGTGTGTGCTTGTCTTGCCGTTGGGTATACTGATTTTCATATTCCAGATACCTGTAGCTTGAAAAACAGTCTTGTCCGTGGCGTTGATCTTGCACGGCGCGATCTATTGAAAGGTGAGGAAGTGGTGCCTGCTCGGCGACATATGCCCTGACGCGCCTGAGTCGTAGATGTTGACTTCTCATCCCATCAGCGTACTCGTTCCCAGCGCGAGGGCAGTCCCAGCGAATGTCGTGGTGAACGCAAACTCCTCGTTCTCTGTCGCCACGTTCGCTGACCCGCCTCCTTTCTTATCCTCGTCCTTTTTGTCCTTCTTCTTAGCTTTAGAACGGCAATCCGCCTTCATGTGGCCCTTTTTGCCACACTTCCAGCATTCCACGTCGGTCTTCGTGGTGCTGGATGTGCTGCCGCGTGTCTGAGGCTTCCCGCAGGCTTTAGCTGCGACAAGCACGTTCTCACTCGCCTTAAGTTGGCACTCCTCAATGGTAAGTCGTTCGAACTCGTTGATCAGCGTACTAACCATCTGGTCAGGCTCCAGCGTGGCCTTCGCATGCACCGGGGACATCGTTATTACGTTGATGAGTGGGCGGTACGACTTGGGGAGCGAGCCGAGGATGATAGTGACCAGATCATCGTTGGTGAGTCCGGCGTTCATTCCCGCAAGTTGCTCCTGCATTTTCATGATAGACTCCAGGTGTGTGCGGACGTTTGACTCGTCTTCACACTTCAATTCATACATGCGACGCCACATGTCGACCTTAACGGTAAGTGCTTTTGACTCGTGCTTGATGCACACAGCCTTCCAGACCTCCTTCGTGGTGCTTAGGTTCCGGACTTCGATGAGGACACTGTCCGGGACCGTGGTGAAGATCTGGGCCATTATCGTGGCCTCACATTGGTTGAAGTCATCCCATCGCTTTTCTATCGCATCCATCTCCTCCTCCTCCTTGTCCGACAGTATGTGACTGCTGGGATACGTAGGGATCGGGGGGGGGGGACCCTGGCTGTCCCTTCGAGGTGCCGTTTTGCTCCCCGGGTCGACGCCAGTGTGACTAACGTCTGACTCTTCCAGGTGACCCAGTTCAAGCCATCTCGGGCGAGCTTGGGGACGGCGAATGACTTTGAGGTGGAGGTGGATGTAACGGGCTCTGCAGGGCCCATAACCTGTAGATATATACACGCAGTAGTCTAAAGTAAGAGAACTCAGTGAACGGGTGCTTCACTAAGTGTATGTGTATATCTACCTAAAGTAAGAGAACTATACACAATGATAAGCATGCTGTAGCCTCGAGCATAATACGATACGTACCTCAGTGAACGGGTGCTTCACTGAGGTACACCTAACTACGGGTCTGATCTATATACTTGCTTCGGTCATTCAAGACCAAAGCTATTATCATTCTCCCTACTCTGATTGTCCGGTCGCGCCGTGCGCGGCCCTGCTGCGTTCTACGCTTACCCGTCATATCCTAACTCCAACAGTTCGGTTCGTTTGTGCAAAAAGGTCGTTTGGAGTTTTTTGCAACGAACCGAGCTGTAAGAATTGAGGCACTCAGTTCGGTTCGGTTCGTTCGGCAACCTCTGGCCGGACTTGAAGACTTCACCTTTTTTAGTGCTACGCTCCTTCGTTACCAACAACGAATCAGGAATATTATCTAGGTCATTTAACACGTCAAGTCCAAGTCGAGAACCCGCAGTTGAGCCCATGCTAGTAATCCCTTTGTTTTTTTAAATCCATTTTTGTGGTTTTCCTTCTTGCTCCTCAGGCCTCAAGGCCTCATACACTCGCGAACGAAGTGGCCAGTCGATAATTATCCTGTAAGTCGCTTGGCCGAGCAGCCGAGGGAAACGCTGTTCAAAACGAACTGAGCGAACTGCCCCAGGAGCAGTTCGTCCAGTTCGTTTGCTCAACGTCTGTTTCAGCTCGCTTGTGGTCGAACTCGAAAATTTCGACGCGCGACGAGACGAACCGAACTAAGAATTGAGCAGCCCTTATGCAAATCATGAGATGAACTTGAAGGGGCTACAAGCCGAGTGCGATGTCTATGGGATCGTCGGCGACCCTGACACAGGCAACAGATAATATGATGGGATCCTACGCCTGGAACTTCAAGTGGAAGGTGGGTGGCGCTGGACACCGTGAGCCTTGAAGCTTGAAGCTTGGGCGCTGAGGGCTGCCATAGATGATCGGATTGGTGGCCTTACTGTAAGTCCGATCGGAGTCACCAAGTAAGCACCCGTACTTACTTTCATCATACGCCACAGTTTGCCAAGTGGCAAGAGATGACAAAGTATTTGGATGTGGAAGCCGGGCCCGAGCCTGGAAAACACTAGCAACTTATATATATATATATATTCTGCAGCAACGACCGTTTGGATAAAGCAGTTGAGCTCATACATAAATTTGTTGAGCGCTATCCGCCTCAGATTGTCAAACATTCCTTCGCCTCTCGACCCAAGGCAGTCGACTAAGAACATCTGGAAAGGCCAATCGGCCGCTTGACGGAGCGCTCCACTATCCCGGAAGATCGTATTCTTCCTCACCGAGTCCCTGACATGCGTAATGGATTTAAACTCCGATGGGCGTAATTAGTCCCTTCCTAGCCGAGCTCGGCAGGGGACAAAACGCGCGTTCATGAGATGTTATGTAATTCTAGGTTAGCGCTGGACAGTGGAGACTGGTGTTGCCGCGGCGGTGAGGTGCGGAGGGAAACTCCAACATCCTGCCCGTCATTATATAAACCAGTTTACCAGTTTTATTCAGGTTTTCCACCCTGTGCCCAAGTCGGAGTGCCGTGCGGCGCCTCACGTCGTCTTTTTCCGACGTTCCGTCTACCACCCACCTCGAGCACTGCGCACGATGAACACCGTTGAGGGCACTGTGACAGCACCGTAAGCCCACGATCGCTTCTCTAGAGCCTAACTGTTCACTCCACCCCGAAGTATTCCTGCAGGAATCAAAGTTGCTGGAAAGACTCTTTCGTTTTGCGCTGCCTATTGCATGCTAACTCTTGCCGATCGACAACAGGCCTGCAATGCAATCACCTTCCCAATGTCACGCTGTTCGGAAAGCGTCCTAGTCAGTTCTTCGTGAAACTCGTCGTCGATAAGGAGCCCCCCCAGAAGACTGCGTTTTCTGCGAGAGGCAATGCTGCCTCGTGGAACGAGCCATTCTATTTGTCCGTGAATTCCTGCGTTAGTGTCTCAATGTGATCTTAAATCCATCCACAGCTTCAACTTGACTCGGTCTTCTGTGTTGGAAATTGAAGTATATGCGCATCACACCATCCGACCTGATGATTTCATAGGCGGCACAAAGGAAAGCATTGAGTTTCTGCTTGCAGAAGGAGCAACTGGAGGTCAGCCTTTTTCGCTCATCGACGGAATGCATGCGTAATCATCGAACACAGCCGCCGTTGCTCGCAAACTGCAAAAACCAGATAAGGCAGGGAGGACGCATGAGGTTCAGACTGTCCTAGAGTTCACCATTTCGTCTTTCGCGACGTCAGACGAGACGCGGGACACCCAGTTGGACGAAGCAGTTGGGGGAACGGAAGAGGCCGATAATACGAACACGGTGCCGTCCCCATTTGTTGTTGGAGGGCCTGGAGCCGATGCCGCCACTTCCACCCTCAATGCCCTCGAAACAATATCGGTGGCTTGGGATCCACTCCTGGACAAGGTCAAGCTGTTTACCGAGATCGTGGATAAGGCCTCAGAGGTATAGTTCAAACGCCGGGGATCTCCCAGGTTATCTCATGGGCACGGTTTGTTTTATTCTAGGTCTATCCTTATGCAAAAATGGCATGGTCTATCCTGGCTATTGCGCACAAGGTAGACATATCACATGCACCAGCTGGATAGATATATCTGACGTCTGGGCAGACGATCATTGCTCAGAAGGACCGGGACGATAGCATCAATGAGCTTGTGAAAACCGTTGGAGACACCTATACGTTCGTCCACTCGGCAGAGGCATTGAAGATAATTGATTTGCAAAAGCGAATTATCGTGTCTTTGACAACTGGCACGATACAGTGTAGTTACTTTATCCGTGACTATGCCAGAAACAAGGACTTCTGTATGTTTGTTCCCACGCTGTCAGGTGGCGATAGCCTTTGTTGACCGTCATTCAGGGAAAAGAACCGTAAAAAATCTAGTGTCGGATGTCGACTACAAGGTCAAACAATACCAGGAATCTTTCAGAAAACTCAAGCTGGAGTTACAACAGCATGCCGTGATTCACACTGAAATCACCGTACTACGTGTTCTAAATGTTGTCGAGGAAATCGGCGAGTTTTCTGATTCGGGGCCTTTCCCCAGGCTAATACACTTTGCAACCAGCCGGGGAAGTTCAACTGAATGACATGCCCCACGCACAGGGAGCTCGTTTCAATCCTAAAAAGGGATGCCTGCGGGGTACTCGGGAGAAAGTTATCGCGGAGATATGTGGGTGGGTCAACAAGGAGGATAGCGACGACACCCCCCGGATATTCTTCTTGCACGATGTGGCGGGTGCCGGCAAGTCGGCGATTGCTCACGAGGTCGCTAAACGATTTGATGGGCTCAAACGTCTCGGAACGTCGTATTGTTTTGATCGCGCTCGTCAGGCAGAATGCTCCCCCAGCAATGTCTTTAGCACAATTGCTCGTGGTCTAGCTGATCTGGATCCAGAACGCAAGGCAGCTTTATTAAACGTGATTCGGGGGAATCGAGAACTTCGGACCACAATCGTGCCTAGTGAGCAGTTCAAGAGATTCATTCTAGGTCCCGCCCAGGGCCTAACCACCGTTGGACCGACGGTGATCGTCATTGATGCATTAGATGAGAGCGGTGACAGGGAATCTCGTCAGGCTCTCTTGTCTGTCCTTGGCAACGAAGCTGCAGAACTGCCGCCTAACTTCCGCGTCCTCATCACCTCCCGTGCCGAAGAAGACATCCAGGGCGCCCTTCTTGGGAAGAAGCATGTGCTTTCCATGTCCCTGAAGGATATTGACCCGAACCCTGCCGATGACGTCGCCCGCTTTGTGGAAGATCAACTAAGTAACATTACGGACCTCGAACGCGAATGGCCCAACGATGGCTGGTGTCGATTATTAGCCGAGAAATCTGAAGGTCACTTTCAATGGGCGTTCACCGCTTGTCGATTTGTCAAAGGAGATGGGAAGGGTGGTCGGGATCCTGTTCAGCAGCTGCAGAAACTTTTGGTCAAGAACCTCAGTGGGATGGATAACCTGTATCTCGGTATCCTCAAGCAGATATTCGGCGATGACGATGAATTGACGGACGATGTCAAGGATCGCTTTTGCTTGGTGATGGGCTGCATCCTGACTGCCAGAGAACCGCTCTCGATGTCTGCCCTGCAGAAATTGTGCAAGGAAGGCAACTCGGGTACCGAGGTTCAACGTATCGTTGGACCTATGGGTGCTCTGTTGAGCCTTCCTTCTCAAGAATCTGGCACAATCAGTCTGCTTCACGCGTCTTTTCGTGACTTCTTGACAGATAGCGACCGGAGTCGACCATACGACATCAATCTATCTTCACACCGCGACGACCTTGCACTCTCATGCTTGCGCGTGATGAAGGATGAACTTCGTTTCAACATTTGTCAGCTTGAAACTTCACATCTGCTCAACGAGGATGTCGTCGACTTGGGGACACGGACCAAGAAGTATATATCCCCACAACTTTCCTACTCTTGCCGTTTTTGGGCGGACCATGTTCGCGCCACCACCTTTACGCCGGGTATAAGTGCAAAGGTCAAGGAGTTCTTCGAGACTAGGCTACTCTACTGGCTGGAAGTTTTGAGTCTGATCAAGCAGGTACCCGATGCTTCAGCAGCGCTCTCGTCAATAATGGATTGGAGTCAGGTGAGTGCCCGAGTTGTTATGACCTCCGACGTGAGTCTAATGAACTTCAGGATAATGACACTACAGCATTCGTACGGGATACCCGCGAGTTTGTACGTGCGTTTGGGAGTGTAATCTCTCAAAGTGCTCCCCATCTCTATTTGTCGGCACTCCCGTTTGCACCTGAACGGTCGAAACTATGCGAGACTTACCTCTCACAATTTCCAAAGCTGCTGCGCGTCGAGACCGGGAAGGCGACGACGTGGCCACTGATTCAAACCGTTCTGGTAGGCCACACGTACGCCGTGACGTCGGTGGCGTTCTCGCAGGACGGCAAGCGCATCGTCTCCGGGTCTGATGACAACACGATCCGTTTGTGGAATGCAGACACCGGAGAGGTCATTTCAGCACCATTCGAAGGGAACACCCGCCGCGTCACGTCAGTGGCGTTCTCGCACGACGGCAAGCGCATCGTCTCCGGGTCTTATGACAAGATGATCCGTGTGTGGAATGCAGACACTGGGGAGGCCATTTCAGCACCATTCGAAGGCCACACCCACATCGTCACGTCGGTGGCGTTCTCGCATGACTGCAAGCGCATCGTCTCCGGGTCTTATGACAAGACGATCCATGTATGGAATGCAGACACCGGGGAGGCCATTTCAGCACCATTCGAAGGCCACACCCACATCGTCACATCGGTGGCGTTCTCGCAAGACGGCAAGCGCATCGTCTCTGGGTCTCGTGACAAGACGATCCGTGTGTGGGATGCAGACACTGGGGAGGCTATTTCAGCACCATTCGAAGGCCATACCGACTGCGTCACGTCGGTGGCGTTCTCACACGATGGCAAGCGCATCAGCTCTGGGTCTTATGACAAGACGATCCGTGTGTGGAATGCAGACACCGGGGAGGCCATTTCAGAACCATTCCAACGCCACACTCACATCATCACGTCGGTGGCGTTCTCTCACGACGGCAAGCGCATCGTCTCCGGGTCTTATGACAAGACGATCCGTGTGTGGAATGCAGACACCGGGGAGGCCATTTCAGCACCATTCGAAGGCCACACCGACTGCGTCACGTCGGTGGTGTTCTCGCACGACGGCAAGCGCATTGTCTCCGGGTCTCGTGACAAGACGATCCGTGTGTGGAATGCAGACATCGGGGAAGCCTCAGCACCATTCGAAGGCCACACCGACTGCGTCACGTCGGTGGCGTTCTCGCATGACTGCAAGCGCATCGTCTCCGGGTCTTGTGACAAGACGATCCATGTATGGAATGCAGACACCGGGGAGGCCATTTCAGCACCATTCGAAGGCCACACCCACATCGTCACATCGGTGGCGTTCTCGCAAGACGGCAAGTGCATCGTCTCCGGGTCTTATGACAAGACGATCCGTGTGTGGAATGCAGATACAGGGGAGGCCATTTCAGCACCTTTCGAAGGCCACACCGACAGCGTCACGTCGGTGGCGTTCTCACATGACTGCAAGCGCATCGTCTCCGGGTCTTATGACAAGACGATCCGTGTGTGGAATGCAGACACCGGGGAGGCCATTTCAGCACCATTCGAAGGCCACACCAGCCGCGTCACGTCAGTGGCGTTCTCGCACGATGGCGAGCGCATTGTCTCCGGGTCTCGTGACAACACGATCCGTGTGTGGAATGCAGACACCGAGGAGGCCATTTCAGCACCATTCGAAGGCCACACCAGCCGCGTCACGTCAGTGGCGTTCTCGCACGATGGCAAGCGCATCGTCTCTGGGTCTCGTGACAAGACGATCCGTGTGTGGAATGCAGACACCGGGGAGACCATTTCAGCACCTTTCGAAGGCCACACCCACATCGTCACATCGGTGGCGTTCTCGCAAGACGGCAAGTGCATCGTCTCCGGGTCTTATGACAAGACGATCCGTGTGTGGAATGCAGATACAGGGGAGGCCATTTCAGCACCTTTCGAAGGCCACACCGACAGCGTCACGTCGGTGGCGTTCTCGCACGACGGCAAGTGCATCGTCTCCGGGTCTGAAGACAAGATGATCCGTGTGTGGAAAGCCGACACTGGGGAGCTCATTTCAGCACCATTCGCAGGTCAGGCTAGTCAGTAGCTATTATCTTTATTTGTCGGAACACGACGACAATGGCTAATATCCTTTGCACAGCTACACGGCCTGGGTTTCGACAGGACTCATGGCTAGAAAATGGCTGGTCACTCAACTCGCCCTCAGAACTTTTATTCTGGGTCCCACCCTGGTCTCAGTTAGGTTTGTGGTGGCCAGCGAATACTGCTGTCATTGGGAAGGGGTCCACAAGGCTTGATCTCAGCCGGTTTGAGCATGGGACTTCATGGATGCAGTGCAGAGAGGCCCCATAGGTTTCCCAGGGCAAATACTCATTGACACATATATTGCACCTCCTGCTATCATAGTAATTTAACTTCTGGCATATTGTACACACATCAAAAGGGGCTTTCCTGCAACTTTGATTGCCCTTATTGCTGCAGGAATGCTTCAGGGTGGAGAGTCAAGGATTGGGTTACTAGAGAAGTGATTGTGGACTTACACTATGGTGCCCTTACAGTTGTTCAGCCTGCCCCCTGCAGTGGTCTTTGATATGGAAGGTACATGATGTGGAAGGTACATGATCAGGAGAAAGACAGACTTGCTGAAGTATGAGGGTGTTTTACCTTAGGCCCATGGGATTACCAGGCCCTCCCATCCACATACTATTGTTAGTTAGCATGCTGTAGCAGCATATGCAGGGGGTGATTAGATAATTTGGCTGAGCGACTTGGAAGTTGATAGAAAAGGAAATAGCCAATTATGCAATCAGAGATGGGTGGAGATCTGCTCACATAGGGTGGATGGTGGGAATGGAACTTTGGTCCATCAGGCAAGTTGTAGATGCATGAGCATCTGAGTATTGATTATTGTATAAGATTTAGTGTGCATGGTAACTCAACTGTTCACCAGTGGATGAAGTGTGGATGAAGTGGTGAGGAACAGGTTGGGCATCAAATGCTTGCAGCTTTGGAAAAGCTCGCCGACAATGGACTTGGTGGTGGAGGAAGTTTTTTGCACTTTTTCTTTTTTTTTCCAATTTTATCACACTTTTTTTGGATTGAGAAAGTTTTAAAAAACACTAAAAAATTTTGGAAAATCTTTACAGTTTTTTGAACAGTATTTCAGATGAGAAAATTCTTCTATGCCTCCATCCAGTGTAAGGGAACACCTCCCAATGAGCATAGCGGCCCCCAAGGATTGTTGCAAGAGCACCCTCTTACATCGCTGGTGCAAGGTTTGGTCTCAATCCCCTTGCCATCAAAACATATCCAAGGTGGACTCGACAATGCCAAACTGGAAGGTCTACAGGATGCTTAGCTCCTTATCGTGCCGCGCCACCAGCATTATCGTCCAACTGCGTACAGGACATGTCTCCCTTGACCTCTTCCTAAAAAAGATTAACGCAGTACTGGACTCAGCCCTATGCAAGCGTTGCCGGCAACCCGAAACAGTAGCGCATTACCTGAAACTCTGTAAGCGGTTCGCTAACCAGCGAGATTGACTTCGCTGCAAGGCTAGCTGGCAAGGCCAGCCACTCAATCCCGCGTCTGCTGGGAGACCCCAAAGTTATTCCTGCGACCCTACGGTACATACAAGACACCGGACGCTTCGAAAAGTATACCGACATAGACCCCCCATCATAAGCCCTCCTCGAGTCCCTGGATTGCCCACTACACTTGACTACACTGCAGTAACTCAGGGCACTTAATATAAGTACATTACACACCAATTTTTCAGTGCCCAAGTTACTGATAATAAGTACCCGGGGAGCAGATTTTTGATGCTTCCTCTCGACAAGCTGGGTACCGAAATCTAGTAGCTAGAATGTCCGCTTTCAGCATCCTAGAACACTGATTTTCGGCTCTTAAGTTACTTATAAATGCCGCTTTAGAACACAATAAAACAGTGCTTTCTATTACTGAAAAGACACTTGGAGATACATAGATTGAAAGCTATGTCCCAACCAACCCAACCTCAATGCTCTCGGTGCAATACAAACTCGTCTCCCTCCGCCGCTAACTGCCCGTCTTCCGACCCAGGACACGTATAATGATGTCGCCTGCCTCCCAGTCCGGGATCTCGTTGCCCTCGCCCTCAAACACGAACTCGCTGCCCTTGGCAAGGCCCACAGAGACGTTGAGCGTGTAGTACTGCGTGTGCAGAACGAGCACGTGGGATACGTCTGGAGTGCGAGTTGGAGGCGGCTGCTGAGCCGCGGAAGTGGTCGCAGAGGATTCGTTGATTATGAATTGGATACCGAGTCGCAGGATCACAAGAAAGGGAGATGAAAGCCGAAGGAAGGATCGGAATGGGCATCGAAAGCGTAATCATCAGAGCAGAAATCACGCAAAGATGATGTATGGAACCTATGTTGATCTCCGCACCCTTGTACCTATCCTCGAGGTTCACTTCAAAGTCGCTTGTCATTGTGGGCCCGTGGCAGGCTCCCTGTTGTTGGGCTGCAGTGTCACGGGATCACAAGTGCCATGAATGATATGGCACATGAGTATGAGGAGTTATTATACGGTAAAGTATCATATTGAGTGTGCAGAACGATAAATTAACAATGAGTTGGACTCACGTCTGCCACCACCGAAGGATGAAACATGTCGAAGGGGGGCATGCTGGCCGCCTTCATGGCTCAGGCCTTCCTGGATGAGGGGAAGGGTAATATTTGTCAGTTCACGTCCAGGAAAGTATAAGTCGATAAGTGACAGAGAAAGTAAAGGAAAGGGAGCGCGAAGAACAATGGCAAGTGCGAATTGCAACACGTATCCCCATGTGGATCATAAATGCCGTGTTTCTGTCCAAAAAAAGAAATACGGTGTTGAGTTAAGGAATAGTAGAGATGCTCATGGGCGCACCTGGGGACCTGACAGGACTTCGCATGGTGGAAGGATCGGAATGTGAGCATGCGAGCGAGGCAGGTAGCGTGGTTCCCGATACTTGGGACAGCCCAGCCCCCACACTCACCTCTCACAACCTCCACATGAGTGCGAGAGCGGGAGCATTGCAAGAGCAAGGGCAGCTGAGGGGTCATATCGGCGAGAGCGAGGGTGGGAGTGGTCTATTGCGTACGAGCAGCCGAGGGGACATATTGCGAGAGCAAGACCCTGAGCGCAAGAGTGAGAGTTGAGTTGAGTGCGAGAACGAGAGCGGCAAAGGGACATATAGCAGTAATATTATTGAGTATATGCATATTATTTTCAATCAAAGAGTACTTTACCGGGAGGCACCCTCTGAACCGCCACGGTTTTATCCAATCTCGCGAACAACTCCCCGCACCAGGGTCCTGCGCCAGCTGTGGCTATTTCTAATAAACTGTAGATAATTAGTATAATGGAATAAAAAAGAATCAAGACTCACTATCATTGTAAGAAGAGCTTCTTGAGGCGGGTGGTGAGCGGCGATCACGCGAAAACATCACGATTATTCACATACTCTTCTTCCTGGCACCCTCCAACATAACCTTATTACGCGTGGACACGATCGAAAATTTGATGAGGGTAAGTGTTAGTTTGTTTTCCTTTGGTCGTGATCATGGTGGGAGGAAAGGAGTTGTAATTCAGTTGGGTCGGCGATTGAAATCACTTGTGAAAATTTGGACACGACACCTCCCTGTTGTCACGCGACAGCTCATGCTCGCGTTTGCCCCACCACTCGCACGATCACTCAGCTCGCACGCCACAAACATCCTTGTGCATGGACATGCAAGCTTTTTTTTTTTTTTTTTTTCATGTACTTGCATGTTTTTAGTAGCTGAAAATCAGTGCTCAAAAACACTTATTATCAGTTATATTCAAAATGACGTTTGAACACTTATTTGTCAGTGCTCAAAGGTACTGATTATTGCCGCTTGTGTAAAAGGTACCGAAATTTAATGTCGGAGTTTTCTACAGTGACTAGCGCACTAGACTCTATCGCAGAACATACCCCACGTCGAACTCGGCTTTCTTTACGCCGAGCTTTCATCATGAGGGATTGGCCCTCTCGTGCCTCCCCGGACAATATTTACACCCCAGTCATTCTGATATCTTCCCCCTCTCTACCACATATTCACCCCGCCATTCCCTCCCTGTATCCACTTGCACCCGCAGGCCACATGCACCGGAGATATAGTAAGTTTGGACCACCACTGGGGACATTGGTGGCACTGGTGAGATCCCTACGCGGCAAGAGACAACCGGAGATACAACCATCTTCATAAGCGCGATAGGTTTAGATCTATGTCTCCAGCTCAGTTTGGATTAATTTCATAATTACACTACTTAACTTAAGGGATGCTACTGTACTCATACGTAGTTAGAGACTTAGAGTGCACCATAAGCGCTTCGAGCACTATAATTGAACGTCTCTCTCTCTCTCTCTTATCCGAACGCAGTGTCTCATTATCAGTATGCACCAGGATCTAAGTTGACCACAGCCACTCACATGCTGAAAGTGCGATTCCACTTTGGTCAGATCACGCGTCACGACGACTTACCCCTGTGGAGTACAAGTGGCCTGCAGCGTTGTAAGCTGTCACTGGTTGCCAACTATTAGCAAATCCTGTACGGGATCGAGGAGGTAGCTAGCGGAAGGGCAAAATAGTTAAGGCTTGCGTTAGAAGCTTCAACCAGGTCCGACTCGAGTCAAATACAAACAACCTCGTGGATCATGTCCGATAGGCAAGCTCAGCTCGGCACACGCTGGCGCCAATCCATGATTCAATCATCTTTTCAGCGAACAGCATTAGTGGATGAGCGTTAATTCACTCCGGCCACAGTGCCAAATGGAGAGGACGACCATGTCTGCACAGGCACACAGAACACGCTGAGCTCAAAAATCCACAATATCGAACTTTGTGGGAGGACGTGGTCGCGTTTGATTGTGTATTTGGCCCTGTACTCATACCAACTGAAGAGGATGACTGTCTCGGCTCTGTGCCAGAACACCAGTTCAAAAATCCACAATTTGGGCGAACGCGTGGTCGCGTTTGGCGATCACGATGTGCCGTTGGATTTTAGGACACCCGCAGTCCTAGACTCTCCGCGATGGGACGATTTGCCGCTGGGAATTCACCTCAGCTCGGAGCGCTCTGGAGAAAGTGGTCGATATGGCTGAGGAGGGTCTGGTGACCAGCGCCGGACAGTTCGTCAGACAGCAAGAAATATATCCGCAATGTGACGATTTGCCCCTGGGCATTCACCTCAGCTCGGAGCTCTGGAGAAAGCGGTGGATATGGCTGAGGAGGGTCTGGTGATCAGCGCCGGACAGTTCAAAATACTCATAAAAAGCCACTAACGGTTACCTTTTCGCCTATCATACCATGTCCTCGATCCTCGACCTCGTCCGGAACTTTCAAATCGGCATCCCAACAACCGCATCCCCTGCCCCGAACAATGCAGCGGAAGTTTCCAAGAGCGCCGCACGTACATTTCAGCAGGATGCATCTCGTGCTGGACTTTTTGTAACAAAGGAGCTCGAGAAAGCGATTTCGCGATGCAAAGCTAAGGTTGAGAATATTGCAGCGGAGTGTCGCCGCAGGAATTGCAAATTTAGGTTGGTGGCTGTCCTTGCCTTTCACGACGATGATATACTCATATAAATGCACAGAGATATCGAATTTGATTTAGAAAATGACTCGCACCGATGCCTTCATTCATTATCGGGGTAAATTCTCTTAATGATCACAAACCCTTCATATGGGCACTGAATTATGTCGTCTATGGTTCCAGTCCAGATGCCGATGCAGTGGGTCCAGCAGATGTCCTCAGAGTGTCAGAGATCTTTGAAAATCCCCAATTCATTGTGGACGGCATGAGGTCCGGAGACATTGCTCAGGGTGACGTAGGCGACTGTTGGTTCTTGAGCGGCATCGCCACCATGTCCTCGAAGCCTGAATTGATCGAGAAAATATGCGTCGTGGTGCGTTGCGGTGACGAGTGTCAAATGAGAAAACTCACGGCGGTTCCGTCGCAGAGAGATGAGCAGGTTGGAATATATGGCTTCATCTTCTGTAGAGACGGAGAGTGGAGTGATGTCATTATTGATGAGTGAGATTACATCTTCAACTTGGTCGTCTATCATCCTCACGATGTCTCTAGTCGATTGTTCACGAATGTTCCCAGATTTGAGCAAGCGGATGCGCAGGTGGGCTAACATTAATATATAGGGTCACTCTACCGAGAGACTTGCCAACAGGGCCGTAACTTGTACCATAACGACAGAGATCTATACGACAAAGTAGCAAGGAAGGGCGGCAAGACGCTACATTTTGCTCGCTCTACCCAGGAGAATGAAACATGGGTGTAAGCTACCTTGGCCAAGTACATATTCAAGATTCGCTCATACTTCCAGGTATACAGACCGCTCATGGAAAAGGCATATGCCAAATTCCATGGTGATTACGCTTCTCTGGATGGTGGGTTTACTGAAGAAGCCCTCGAGGACCTAACTGGGTAAGCGGATTCTGCTGCATATGACAATTATGTTTTTAAGACGGCTACCAGAGGAGTCTCACAAACAATTCACCCTCAGGTAAGTTCTGAGTACAGTGGAACCTAACCCCAATTTACAGGTCACAATTCTTAGGACATTCTTGATAAGGATGTGTTTTGGCGCGACTTTCTAACGCATGCTACGAAGGACAAACTGTTTGGGTGTTCATTTAATACGGGGGAAGATGACGATGGGCAGCTTACAAACGGTCCGTCAAACTGACATAACGGCATGGATACCCGATAACATTTTGCTCAGGTCTTCTCAGTCCTCACGCTTACAGCATTCTCCGCACTGCCGAATATAACAGCAAGCGCTTTTTAAAGATTCGAAATCCCTGGGCGGAGTCAGAGTGGACTGGACGTTGGAGTGACGGCAGCAAAGAATGGACCAAAGAATGGCATGGGGCTTTAGAAGCATTGGACCATACATTCGGGAACGATGGCGAGTTTATAATGGAATATGAAGACTTCCTCCATGTTTGGACCACCATCGAATGCACCCAGATATTTGATACGTCATGGATACAATCATCCCATTGGCTAAGCGTCACGTCCCGTCACTATCCCTGCGCCTGGCAGTATGGGGACGTATCTTGTACGTACTTCTCTTTCATCTTAGTAAACCTTGCCTTACCTGCACGGATAGATACTTTCGCTTTGCCGAAAGAGTCGCCGATCATACTCGTTCTCTCGCAGGCCGACACGCGATTTTGGTCGGATTTGTCAGGACCCTACGAATGGTCATTAGATTTCCTCCTCTTTCGAAAAGGATCCAAACAAGTCCTTGGTCGATCTGAAAACTCCGAATTCTTGAGACGCAGCACCACCCTGCATACCAACCTTGAGGCTGGTGATTATGTCCTCCATGTGAGTGTGCGTGCCACTCAAGGAGGCCAATCTCTTACTGTTTGCATATGGCTAGGTACGATTGGATCGTCGGGAATGCAAGGTATGTGCGTCGTGCGGTGCTTATCCATGGCAGAAGTTTTACCAGCCGCAGGTAGAGGGATGGAATAAACGTAAATTGGCCCGAGTGCAAGCCGAGAAGGCCTCTAGTATGTCTATGGCTGCAAATTTTGAAGCAGAGTAAGCGATTCGTGAGGTATATCAGTGATGCAATTACTAATAATCATGATAGCATGTGGCGGCACAAAATGGTCATTTCTCCTGAAACATTCGCCGGTGACGACCTACTGAGAATCGAGATGGCCAACTTCGAGATTTCGACACAAGAGCGACAGCGCTTGAAGGCACGGTTCTCGCAGAGTACTGAGCCAACTCTCCAATCGGGAAATAACATATCGGATAATGCCAACAGCGGCGTTCCCGGAGAGGACGTGACCGCACAAGAGGGGCCTCCGACTGTCATAGATATGACCACAGTGGCGTCTTCCCTCGTTCAACAAACTCCCACAGCTGCAATGTCTCCCGTCATCGAAGGTGCGATCAGAGTCCCAGTCCTCACGAATGGAGGCTCACGTTACACACAGGTGTACATCGTGATATATCTTGCGATGGTTGCCAGGTGCCCTCTATCCCCGGAGTGCGCTGGAAATGTTTGGTCTGCAAGAGCCACGACCGTTGTGATAAGTGTCATTCAGCGGGAATATATATGCACCCACACAAACCTGAACACCCGGAGGTCACGATACAGGCACCCCAGAATCCAGATATTGTCCTTCACGACGTGCCCTGCCGTGGGTGCAAGGAGGACCAAATTCGCGGCACCCGGTGGAAATGCTTACAATGCAAGGACTATGATCTCTGCGACTCTTGTCATTCATCCAAGGTACATCCGCCTGAACATGAGATGCTCAAACTAGAACATCCAGAGCAAGCTGAAAGTGTCTTTGATGAGGATGAGGTACATTCCCATTGGCATATTTGACTTCCTGGGCCACTAACCCAAACTACATAGCAATCTGAAGGAGAGGACGATGCAGTATTGCTCGGACTTCGAGTCTACACACAATCCGAGGCGCCAGTGACGATCAGCGGTCAGTTGAGACATGGAAGAATGCTATATTGATTTCAAGTTTAGAGCTATGCTTTTATTTATAATGTTGTGGTATCCAACCAACGACAAACGTAGATATATATAAACCTGAAAACAGAGAAGGCATAGTAATAATAGTCGCGTATCTACGCTTAACATTAGGCAAGCCATCGCGTCGTGGATGTCGTCTGAGTGTCATATCATTGTTGTAACTATGATTACTTTTTTTTCCCCTGCAGGCAAATGCATCAGGCCTTCTGATCGGACGCAGAACACTTGCCTGCCACACTCGTGAGAGCCAATAGTAAATATATTCCGTGACCGTAGTCATAAAGATGTCACGTTTCCGACGAAGTGCAGAGCAATACAGGGTTTCACATCAAAGTAGTGTGCTCAGTTATCCACACTCACGCCCGTTCTTGCCAATTACTGGCCAGCCATGGCTCCACTAGGACCAACGGTTGGTTTAGTATCAGCAGGAGCCACGGGCGCCGCAGTTGCAACTTGCACGCGGGTAAACTGTTCTCACCTTATGATGAATCAACCTTTTTCTTCCCTGCATCAGCCTTTCTGATTGGACGCAGAACACTTGCCTGCCACGCTCGTGAGAAGCCATTATATTGCGTGACAGCCATAACCGGATGTCACGTTTCTGAATGTAGAGCAATAAAAGGTCGCACATCGAAGCAGTGTGCTCAGTTCTCCGCACTCACGCTCGTTCTCGCTAGCCATGGCTCCACTAGGACCAACGATCGGTTTAGTATCAGCAGGAGCCATGGGCGCCGCAGTGGCACGCCGTCTCACATCATATGGGTACACTGTTCTTACCTCGCTTGAAGGCCGTTCTGCAACAAGCAAAGAGAGGGCACGAATGGCAGGCATGCAGGATGCTTGTCTAGAAGGTATTTCACGCCGTAAATATGCGGCAAGCCTGAGCGAGACTCATGCGATGTGGTGTAGAAATCGCCAAACGGGCACGCTGTGTGTTGTCCATTATTCCGCCCTCAAGTGCCGTCAACTTCGCACACCAATTTGTCCATGCTATCGGCACACAGCTTTCTGCTGGTGAAACGGGCACATTCGATTTGGGCCCGGGGGACAGGCCGGCTGGAATGCGGCTCGTATTCGCAGACTGCAACGCGGTGGCACCTGCTACTGTGTGCGAGATTGCAGGGTACTTCACAGGCGGTAATGTCGACTTCGTAGATGCATGCATCATTGGCGGCCCGCCTTCTAGGCCATCTGAGACGCCTGTGTATGACCCTATATTCTACGCTTCAGGTCCGGAAACCGCTGTATCGCGCTTTGCTAAGATGCTGAGCCCAGGTGGCTTGAAGATAAGCACACTGAAAGCTGCAGTTGGTCAAGCCAGCGCATTAAAGATGGGTTATGCGGTGCGTACTACTTGTCTCGTGTTATTTACGAGAAAGCTGCAATGTCCTACAACTTGAAGGGTATCAATAAAGGGTTGACCGGGTTGACCGCTGCTATGATACTTGGTGATGATCCAAGTCTGTTAAGCAATTGCAGTATATCTGATGCCGAGAATTTAGCTACACACGCAGCTTCTCCTGCAACTTCATCGGCCTTGATGCATGAACTCTCGATTTCTCAGCCAGCTCTTCTGGAGAGAACCACCCGAATGATCCCAGACATGCTTCCCAAAGCATATCGGTATGCAGAATTCCCTCACGCCTTGATTTCGGATGTTCACGCCAGACTCTGAAGCTTTGTCGGGGAGATGGAGGAAATTGGCGACTTCGTGGATGCAGGGATGCCTGGCGGAACAGCGGATTTGTGGAAGGGTCTAGCCGCGTTGTTTAAGCGTGTTGCAGGAGACATGAAGACTGGTGCTGGAGATGTAGAGGTGCTGCAAGATTTCGTCGCAGACGCGAAAGCGACATTACAAGACGCGAAGAAATAGAAACAGTAACAACGGATGGTTAGCTGATTATATTAGATGAGTTCCCATAGGACCCTCTGATGAGACAATATGCATCTGGACGTAGGGATGCTTTATTACAGGGCATAGGGTTGTGATTCCTTCGAAGCCGATCCATGTGAAATTTGAACGTTGAACACTCTTAGCCTCTGAAATTTTCGGATCAACAACCCAATCAACTTATTGTTCGAGCGGTATTTCCTCCACATATCCACTGAGCTGCCAAGGTCTTGTTGTTTCACTCTCACCCGGTTGAGCGCACTCGTGGTCGACCATGGTCGACGAAACCGCACCACATCATCCGTCACCGACAGAGCTGTCCATATTCACGACCATACTACGCGCCCAGGCAACACTCGACCACCTGAAAACATTCAGTCAAGTGGATCTACGCATATTAATTACTTGTTCCCCTCATACAGGCGGATCTATGCCTATTTGGCATAATCGTCACCAGCCTCGCAGACGCGAGTAATTCTCGCTGCGTCAGAAGCAAGTATCTTCACCCCCTCACACGATTTCCCATCGCCTATAATGTGCGTGGAGCGAGCCACTCACTAACCTCGATGGCCGTGTTCCTGATAAACCGAATCACGAGCAGTATAGCGGAAATCATCATATACACCAGTCCAGAAGGCATACACATTTCAGAGATTCCCGACCAGGTAATGGTTAGTGACGATGAGGAATATGAAGGGATGTGGACAACACTGAGATACCTTGAGTGGTCGCAATGCCTTAGTTCCGTACAGCCCTTTTCTTTGGGCATCCACGGACACCGTCTTCTAAATCATAGCTGCCTTTTGTTATGACTATGGCTTCTGTAAGATAATTTCCCCTAGCCGGTCTAAAGGGAGGGAGGATTTGGTGCGTCTGAAATATGCACGTGTCTTTACTGATGTTTCTTAAGTCACGTCTTTTGAGCGCATCATGTAATTCGTTTTCTTACCTTTTCCGAGTTCGCCTTTGGCCGGGCGTTGTCTGTATAAAAATTCGCGTTTGCTTAGCGAGGGGTGTCCGCCGCCGCTCAATTCTGTGCTCTCTATTTTCACTAATACACACCCGGTGTCGGGGACTGGCGGACTAGTGTCGCTACAGGATTGAATCACAATGGTGAATCCTGGCGAACATCACCTGTATGCTTCCCGGGTTCATGAGGGTGCCCGGAAGCAGTAGTGCTAGATAAGCTAGAAGGATGAACGGGGACGCGTCACAAAGGTCGTCGTGGATTAAGCTGGGTCTGAGTAAGTATTATCGGAGGACTGCGCCAGAGGCGGCCAGACCCCATATTTTTTGACGAATCTAACACTATGTCCGCAGCCTTAGGGAGATGGGGAAGGTTTCCAACCCGGGGTAATCTCGAGGGGTCTAGTGATATAAAATCTGGACGATTGTCGGAGCCATAAAGATCCCCCTCCTCGGATTCATCGTTCCCTGACCAGCCCAACATCTCCTCCGTAGACCGCCTCCACTCGTCTACCGGCATACCCGAGACATGTTCTGGAGCTCTCCTACTCTTTGAAATGAGAGCATATTCGTCCGTGTCTACGTAAGGCAAGGGCAAATCTCGTCTGGAACGATCATCGAAGTATTCTTCAAGACTGTCATCACGAGCATAAATGGATTGAGGATGACGTGACTGGCGCGAGTAACGAGAGCCTGAAGGCTGCTGCGCATCCTCGGAAGGACTGGTCATGGATGTATTTGGAATGGGGACGAAGCGTTTCGCTCGCCGAGTATAATCGGTTCTGGCAGGTGGTGGAGGTAACCCATTAGTGAGCGAGGGAAGAAGATCCCTAGCGATGTCTCGCCTAACACCCCATGAGGACTTTGCCATCGTTAATGCGCCAGACATGGCTGTGGTCCTGGGTTTGGCAGGCTTTGGGGGACGCCAAGGGGGTGGTTCTGACTTTTCTTCATTCGATAAACGGCTCCCTTCCACATCTGTCTGTTCCGCCTGTTCCATCTCCCTTTCCCGCCTTCTCTGTCGCTTCCTGTCCCGCTCATCCTCACCAAATGTGGCTTGCATTACGTTCATCCACGGTTGGTGTTTGACATTTTTGAGGTCAACTGACAGCCAGCCTACGGACTGGTAGGGAAGGAGAGTGCGTTGCGTGTCACCCATTGACGGCCTGCAAGTACTGAATGCTTGACAAGTCGTGGCGGAGGTCAAGGTCCAGGAGCGATGTGCACATCGAGAGAGCGAGTGCATGACCACGGGATGGTGCCCACCTTCCCTTCTCTGGACGAATTATAGATATGAGCTAAACCGGCCGGGTATTCAAGACTCTTACCTGTGTTTCACTCCTCAGAAAATAGTTTGTCTGTGGTAGGACCTTCGGTAGTGCGAAGTTAAATGTCACTGTGACATGTCACGTAACCAAATCCGTAAACCCATTTTGGCAGCGCTGAATGGAGCCATGCACAAAAATTATTGGATTCTGACCACGCTGCTACTAGGACAACTACATATCCTCTCTCTTGTCGTAGATGTCGTAAGCGGGCTGTACTCCTTCACTCTGCATTCTTAGTGCCACAGCCTCTACCCCCTTCCAAACACGAATTAAATTGCCCCCCGCGAGCCCCACCAAGTCCGCTTTGGACCAACCACGGGACCGCAGTTCAGCAAACTGCGCGGTGCATCTAAGATCGAAAAGTACTTTAATAAGAAACGACATTGAAAACGCACGAGATCGGGATATTTGGACACGTCTTCCAAACCGCGAGGAACAGACCCTATGCCATCAAAATCACTTCCCAAGCCAACGCTGGGAATGGGTAAGTATGCACAGCATAAAGCTAACGTAGCGGAGTATTCACTGTTTGCGTCCGGAAACTGCTCCAATATGTTCAACGTGATCCGCGACCGCTTGGAGGGTGGCATTTCCATCCGCTGCTACGAATTGCGGAGCAAAATTTACCTGATATGGTAGAAAACAGTAAGCGGGAATATATACTGGTGGCCTTGGGGGTAGAAATGTGGTAATGGACGAATATACAAACCATGACAACAGCATCCTTCTGCCCCTTTTCAAGGCCAATCTGTCGCAATATGTAGTCTGGTAGGTTTCGAGGAACGTCCCAGACGGCCCGAGCAGACGAATGACTCCAGATTACGGGTGCCTCGCTCAGTGCCAATGCTTGAAGTGCAGTTGAATCCGCAGTGTGCGAGAGATCAACAAGGATTCCCAACCGGTTCAACTCCCGTACAAGCGATCGACCGAGTAGACTTTAAAATAAATGAAACAGTAATAAGAGAGCAATAGCCTACGAGATCGGAAGTGTAGATTGTACCTAAGCCCCCCGTGCTTGGGTTTGGGTGAAACGAGAATACCAGCAGAATCGGCAAATGCATTGTGGCAAGAGTGTGTTAAAGTGAGATATCTAACGCCCAGGGCATGGTAAGCACGTAAAGCACCGATGGAATTCTCCAACTGATGCCCGCTATTGATAAAGGGATACAGTGTCAGACGATGTGCATGTGATCATTAACAAGCTATTTGGCAGCATCTTTCTAGCAATAAATTAGCGAACGCACCCTTCGACCCCCAACATGCTTGCAATTTTTCCATTGGCGATGGCTTTCTGCAGCCCGGTGACATCGGTAGCCAATTGGAAAACCTTACCCACGTTCATCATGCGCCAGGGGAGGCAATGAATAGTCAGCACGCAAGCAGAAGCATAGTGAGGTGAGAAAATACAAACATCATTATACTTATCAATCATCAATCGAGCAACATCAATCTGCTCCAGGGTATCTCTTTAATGAAACAAGCGCGGGATGCGTCAATTTAATCCTGACTATCGCGACACCACGCTGCAACATGCCCACCTGGCGCTACTCATAGGCGTCATGAAATCCGGGCCGTCGGGTTGGCACGACGTGTAGACAGACCTAGATAAGTTCGTCGTTTCATCGAGTTTTCCATTTGATTAGGCAAATATATGGTTTACCAAAAGAAGCCTCCAACTCTCCCTTTACGCAAACGGGGTATATCGACGTGCCCAGGCATCTCGTTGCGTAAATCCACGGCAGTAACGTTATTTCTGTAGAAGGCTCGCACCAGCCAGGGAAGATCTGGGGTGCATCAACGACTATATCCATGGTTCTGATGGCGACTATTATCCCAACCTATGTGTCCGTCCTACATAAGCCAAGTGAACTTAAGTGAGCTTGGATCTTATCAGAGGCTACCATTACGTATTGTTGAACTCACGATCACTGGCGCTTTCTCCAAAATGCTCAATGCCGCCTTATGCGGATCCCGTGAGAGGCTCTCATTCCAGACAGTGAAGGACACGACAACCGCCGCGATAAATAGGAATGTTAAGAGCACGCTCACGATACTCCGCTTGCGCGCTTCCCGCTGCTGCGACTCTGATAAGGCCGCCGCACCAACATTGGTACCAGCGACGACTGGCTCTTGTGCTTCGTCTTGAAGAAGGGGAGTGCGATCACTGGTTACTTCAGACATCATCTCGCAACTCAAGGCAGCGAGAGAGTCTGAGAGTGGCTTGTGGACGCGGTTGCTAATTATGGAAAACTTACCAAATCTATGGATCCCCGCTGATGAAACTTAGTATTTTTTACTTGGCGTGATAACAACAAACCAAACAAGTACTGTGTCTATAGCGTAGAAATAATTTATAATTAGAAGCACCAAAAACTCGTATAAATCTTTGAACTCTTAGCGCGTGAGCCGGTGTGTGTACCAGCCGGTACAAGAGGAGGATACTTGTTCAAACAAGCAAGGACATAACTGAACTTCGTCATAATAGAGAGTACAGTAGCCTGTCGGCGCGCGTGACATAAGTATCGTAAATTTGAACAAAACTTGGGATACATAGTGAAGGGATACGGAAATCGGGAGGGGAAAGACTTATTTAATATAATCGGCGTTTCCATAAATAATGCAAGGCACCAGAGAAGTCGATGTAGGATGCATGGTGAATAGTGATAGGACAGGAATGATACAGTCAGATTTCCCGATTTCCCGGGGGCGGAGGTTGAGTTGGTTTATAAGTTATGCCAGATAATAAAAGGGGAATTCAACCAAGGAATGGCCACTGATTGGGATGTTTTTTGACATTTGAGAGCCTGAAACTAATGCCGAGCATGTGAGGCGCACTGTTTTTGATGGAGGTTCCGATTGTACTTCCTCGTGAAATATCGGTGACTGTAGAAAATGTTAAGACGATCCTACCAGCGGACCGCAGGTCTTACCACACGTCACACGAGAACGAGGGTATTTGTGCATCGCAATGTCTCTTGACTGCCGCTCGCGAGCTGAACTGCTGGCCACTGGATAACAGTCAACAATGTTGCACCAGCCACATCAATTCACACACCAGGTGCACTCGAAGAGCTTAACTTGTAGGTGCATGAGCACGTGGGTACGAGCCCTCAGCCTGCGCTCGAAGGGCTCTTTGGCGCAGCCTTCCCACAGGCATTCATATCCCCTCTTGCCGTTGACTTTGCATGGCCTCAGCCACTTGTCGGTAGACCTTAGTTCAGTCGGGAGGGACCGGTAATAGTGACCGCAGCCCGAGTGGCAGGGTTGTTGTGCGGATGATGCTGAGGAAAGGAACGACGTGTGCTGGGGGCATGATAGCTTTGGTGAAAAGAATTACACTTACAGTAAGTGAAACGGTACCTTCTCTACTCCATCCATATCCTGGGATAGATACGGAGGCTCATGTTCGTTGAAACCGGGACCCAGGTCTGGTTGCAAATGATACACGTGAGAAAATCTAGATGCAAAATAAGCGATGAGACAGCACCTGTTCCTTGTGGCGTTCCTTGTGGTAGGTCAAAGATCTCTTGGTAAGAGATCCCGAGATTGTCGTACCCTACAGCAGCATCTGTGAGTGGTTGCTAGGCATCCGCTGGATGTGTATAAGAACACGACAGACCGAGGTTAGTTAACGGGGACTCGTCAGAACACATATTGAGTTCATCGGGGATAAATGATGCTGGAAACATATATTTTTCTATGTCGGAGGACCATGCAGATGTTAAAGGGGAGACGCGGATCTGTGTTACATTTGACGAGTGAGACATGCTGAGGCCCGCTGGTTAATAGGAATGTAGTTTCAGATCAAACCAGGGTAATACCTACAACGCCCTTAAGTCCACTAGGTTACCTGGCTCCTTCCCGAGGTGTCCCTCCATTCGTTTGAATTGAAAGGCTCGGTATATAGTGACGAGCTATTGAACCCTCGACTTTTATACGGTGTGAGAGGTGCGCTATAAACTCAGTGCGGCAACCTCGCGGCCAGCCTCGCGATCAACTTCAATTTCTTGAGTTCCTCCCAGAGGCTATATCAATTGCTATAGTAATATCACATACCAGGCCGAGCGCTAGTAGTTCCCTGCGTTTCAAGTTGCCAAAAAACATTATACAGTACCACAATAACCAGGTAAGTTCCTCTGGTTGAAAATACAATTAGTGGGATACACTAGGGTTTGCCTAGCCATTCTCATGAATTTTAGCAGTACTCCGGATAGCGAACGTCACGGCGCAGCTGTGGCAGCCAAGCCCCTGACTGGCACAGAGTCCAGATTGCCACGGAGCATAGGCCTAAGGCCACAGGATCCGAGGTTTCCGAAGAGCTGAGATGACAAGTTTACAGGAAAGTTACAGTACACCAAAGTAGAAGGGGCGTCGGACGCCCGCGGGCGTCTCTGGGGCTGTAAATGGGCTGTTGTCATCGAAGCTATTGTCATATCGTTGACTGGTGACTATCGTCGTCATGCCCATTCTGGTTTAGCACCGGACACCCCCTCAGCTCTCCAGCTCTGAAAAGCTCTCTCAGGCTGGTGTTCACTCATGGTTCGGGTCACGCACACCGCATCCAATCGCCAGAAATCAGACGCGTGATCCAGACAGTGCGCCTCCGACCAGTGCCCGATATGGAATGATTTCCAGTGGCGCTGCGCCTCACATCCGTAGTGCAGCTACGGAGGTCCGAGACTCCGAGTCTGTGCTACACAGGGTTCAAAAGCACTGGCAAGACAAAAGGCTTTATCCCCACGACTTGACTTTGATTGTGCTTGATAGGAGGGCCAGTGGTTCACTTAATCTGATCCCGTCGTTCTGATTTGATGAGCCTTCTCTGAAACGCCCACTGGTGATGCGGACGGCGTTAGAACGGGGCATTTTCCAGTACGGCCACGCATCGACGGCCTTAAGGTTTATCCTCCAACTCATAAATTCAGATCATTGATCCTTCGACGCACGAGCTGATTTAGAGGCGGATGCAAGCTGTACGAGATCAGAAGTCATGACCGGGGGATAAGTACATCAATTGAGGTACATTAGAATCAGGAAAACAAGGCCGTGCGATATTCTTAAACTTATCTATTCTATTGTAAAAAAAGGTACAGAATGCAGAAAAGGTCAACTGTAATCATGCAGTGGCCTGGGGCGCGGCAGGAAACAAGGAACCGTTGGTGGCTCTGCTCGTCACTCATATACGTCGTGCCATAACTGCCGTCACTGCTGCAGTAGCTGTCGACCAATTGTGTATCAGCTTGTCTAGTAACCGTCGTATCGTTCGTAGCACAGCATTTCAGTGATACCCGACATAGAAGACGCATATAGTATTCAGAGAGGATCAGTCCCATCTAAAATAATCTCCGTGTCTTGTTGTCCACGTGGCTATAGTACAGGCAGGGTCCGCTGCCACGCCGTCCAGTATGCCGGTGGGCATCGAGTTCGCAGCAACCAACGGTCAACATGGCTCGAGGAGCGTTACGGCTGAGTCCCACCGCTTGGCACTGTCCGCCACCGTAGTCTCAATAATTCTGGCTCCGCATTGTATTGTACGTTGACCCCGACGCCCGAGCCACGTATACGCTGATACCACCTTTCGACGATTAGCTCGTCACCTATCCCTGCTTCCTTTTTGCCATAGATATATAATAATAATATATATCTAACTTGATCGCTGTGAGTATGCGTAATCGACCAATCCTTTATCATCGCCACTGCTCACGAACGATTCTCCATCCCAGATCCGAGGCAATTACGAGACAATGTCTTATTGTGATCGTTGCGATAGAAATTTCCCGCACCAAAGGGCCCTCTGGCAGCATGAGGAGGACTCGGCCAGACACCATGTATGCAGATCATGCTATGAGGACTTCACCACCTGGGCGGATTTGAAGGAGCATTACGTTCAGAGCCACTATTATTGCCAATTTTGCAACAAACTTTTTGACTCAGAAGAAATTTTGGAGGAGCATGATGACGATGTTCATTATCCCTGTTCTTTCTGTGGCACCGTATGTATTCAGCATCCTGATGCGTTTCGTTACTAGAAATTGAGATACCACGTGGGGACAGACATTCAACTCCGAGAGGGGACTTCACAATCATAACCGTCACAGACACTGGTATTGCATCGATTGCCGTCGCGTCTTTCAAAGCGAGAACAACCTCGATGCACACCGCAACTCCTCCCTGCATAAGTCCAAGGATGTACACTGCCCCGGCGCGAATTGCGGAAGGGCGTTTGTATCCTCGTCTGCACTGGTTCTCCACTTCGAGGCTGGGACGTGTCCCTCTGGTCTCACACGCGACCAGCTGAATCGCATGGTCACACGCATGGATCGCAACCATGTTATCACTAATCCGGCGAGGCTCATCACTGGGCCAGATGGATATACTCCCCCGACTGTCACCAACTGGGCCACTAACCGGTCATGGAACGGCGATGCATACGAGTGCTTCCTTTGCCATAAAACGTTTAATACACTTCAAGCGCTCAATGCTCACTTGCAGAGTCCGCGTCATCAGGCAAAGATCTACAGGTGTCCGAACCCCTCCTGCGGCACGGAGTTCCGGGTTCTGAGTGCACTGACGCAACATGTGGAGAGTGGCAGGTGTGGGGTAAACAGGTTTAGAGAAGTGCAGAATGCATTGGACTCGCTGACCAGCGGTATACGGAGACTCAAGGTATAAACCTTATTCTTTTGATTTTTCTTTAAGATCTAAATTTTGTCTTTTTTTGGGACGTTGTAAGATGGGTCAATCTCGTTAAAAATTCATGCTATTCACAACCAGTCGCTCATCTTAATGTTTGGCCATCAAAGCTTAAAATTTCTCCCTCCGTCAGAAATCACTACGTGCCTTTTTATGTTGTTCAAATCGTTCCCTTAGAATGGTGCTGAAACTTGTACATTTGTAACTTCATTGTTTACAATGTAACAGATACACTAACATGGCTATTTGATATAACTAAAAAGTTCCATGGCAGGTGATTGTTGCACTCAAGCTCGCTTTTCCGCAGCCACTCTGGTGTTCTCCGCTTGCCTTGCCACACTTTTTGCCGTGTCATCCTTGGTTTCCTCAGCTTTGTCCTTTCCCCACGCGAACCAGCCACTCCCTGCTGCCTTCGCCCTTTCTGCTTCCCTCTCCGCCTCTCTCTTCGCATCCTCAGCTGTGCCGATAATAGTGTCTCGCGTAGCTGCTGCGCGCTGCTCTGCAGACAACTTGATGTCGTGGGCCGCAGTCTTTGTCCGATCTATCGCAGAATCTTTCGTTGCCCGTGCGCGGTCGACCTCCTCTTGTACTCTCGACTTCACAGCACCCATGAGCATTGAGTTATGAACGCCAACGGATGCCTACCTTAGCCTGTTGCACCTCGGTGTCGCTCTTCGCCTTGGTGGCGTCTCGAAGCTCTCTAGCCTGCTGCTTTATGTCTTCGCTCGAGGGTGGTTTTTCGTCCTTGCGTGTCATGTAATACCCTATCGCAGCCAACAAAGTCACGCCTCCAACAAGGAGGGCCGTGTTGCCGCCGTATGCAACAGCAGCAGCCTTCCTGTCTGGGTTGTTCTGAGGGGGCGCTGTGGCAAGCAATCGTCGCTGAACGCGAGTTAGACTTGGACGTCGAAACGATGTCAAGGACGAGAAACTATTACCTGCGAGACTACAGCGGTGCTACGGGCAGCGAGACGAGATGCGGCTACTCGATACATGATGGACGGTAAAACGAAAGACTAGTATTATTTTACTTCGCTTTTTCTAATGGGCTCAACCCATGACGACACTGATGTCATGGTGGCTTTCACACTCAGGCCGTCTCCGACTAATTGAATCTATCTCCGACCTCTTTTGTAGATTTACTGTGATCATAGGTAGTTTGTCCTTGCATTTCTAACATCGATACGGCATTGTATTGTGAGCGGTAATATTGGCCCCTGATGTCACCGCTACGCCGAACATCCGAAGAGGTAATTTTGCAAATCTCACTTCATCAAGCTCTGATCCCAACTCACCGATGTTCCCGGGCAGTGTGTATTGCAATTGTGAATGGGATATCCAACCACATGGATAAATTCCTGTGCATACATCACATGACCCATTCTTGCCACTCTCGCACTTCT
Source organism: Gautieria morchelliformis (assembly GCA_015179125.1). Lineage (NCBI taxonomy): Eukaryota > Fungi > Basidiomycota > Agaricomycetes > Gomphales > Gomphaceae > Gautieria > Gautieria morchelliformis. Next base: position 62,024 of record WHVA01000451.1, read on the forward strand.
TCCTTGCGCTTCTCTACCGCACGCGCAACCCCGTCACCCCACACTACAGTTGGGTCCTTTACACCCTCTTTGAACTTCTTCCAGTGCATCTCTGCGTCTTTGAGCTCCATCACCACACAATTGCTCAGACTGAGGGGCTCGTTTAGATCCCATCGTGTGAGCGTTGAGCGTGTCATTACGCTATGGGGTGGGATTATAGATCTACCGCCCCTGTGGAGGTCTTCGTAGATAAAGGCAACGTCGTCTTCGTCTAGAGGAAGTTTGCTGTGCAGAAAGAGGTTAGTACTGACCAAATTGAAAAGCGCATTGTCACCTACGTTTGATAATGGTCATTGCCAGAGAGCTTTGCCTCGTTCGCTGTGAGATCACGTAGCAGGCGATCGTACGTTTTGTATCGATTCTTGATGGGTAGTGGATTTACGATTGGTTTTCCGGCTAGCTCGCACACAATGTATGTTGCAATGTTAAGACCAAAGATAGAGGGTAATGGGCCTGACAGCACAATAGTCAGATATCCACACTCCACAAGTGAAACACGCACCTATCACAGGCAAGATCCGCACTCGGAAGTCATCGAGCGCGCTTAGTTCGTTAACTTTACCTTTCTTGAATTCGTCCTCCGGAAGGGGTAGAAGCTTGACATCACTCGGCGTTTCAGTGGAATAGACAACGGGAATACCCGTTGTCACCCCTAATGAACGCAACCTACGGCGTACCGAGCGTGCAAGAGGGTCATACACCGTGTAGGAAATATCGCTAAAACGTTATTTGTATCAGCAGTCTATCGAAAGCAAAGGAGAGCGCGTGTGAGGCCGCAGTTTTGACTCGACATTGCCCCATCCACACGCACCTAATCTGAACACGGGTCGGGTCAGATTTTGCGCCAGCGCCCATGGCAGCGAAAACCTGGCCAGTCATTATTAGCATTTCGGGGGTTCAAGATGAGATGGAGGCTGACCTTAATTTTGTTATCGTGGCAGTATTTCAGCAGTTCGACTTTCGTAGCGATGTTGTCTATCGCATCTAAGATTTCTTTGGATTTAATCTAAGCCGTTTCACAACGGTCATATAGCTCACCAACCACCCAGTCAGCGCCTTCAAGCAATTGTTCACCGCCCTCATCCTTCCGCCAAATCTCTATTCTCGCGTCAACCTGCACCCATTTCGCAACTTGTCTGATGGTTCTTTCCACGCACGTCACCTTCGGAGTCCCGACGTCTGACAACAGAGCAGTTGCATGTCGGTTGAGAGACGATAGCGTAACGTAGTCAAAGTCGATCAATCTGATTTTGGAGACACCAGAGCGTGCCAGCATCAACGCTGCGTATGACCCCACTCCTCCGCAGCCCACCACCACCACATGACCTCCCCGAACACGGGACATGGCCTCCTCACCGAAGAAAGCATAGTTACGCGCCAACTGCTCTCGGATGAGACCTTCGTCATAACCATTCGACACTTGCGAGCTCGGGAGACTAGAGCTGCCTCCCTTCCATTTTTCAATTTGATCTTCAAGCTGGACAGATTGGAGTAAGGCTTCGGACTTGGCTAGCGACCTGGCTGCATCTAAGTCGAGTTCTCGTCGTTTCTGGCGACGTGACATTGTTTGGTAGGCAGTCACTACACCGAACGTTGCCAGAGAGGCTGATACAGCCGTAATAACCAGTCTCCACCGCTGTGACTCCATGGTCGCCATCCCGTATGCCGCGTGCCTCTGATGTCACACCCCTCGTCACGGCGTCTAACGACCACTGCCTAGAATCCATTACGGTAAAATAATACTCTAAGTATATGTTCTGATTCGTCGAGGTTACTGCCAGGAATTCAAAGCCTTTGGCTCGACTACCAGTACATGTTGGAAGGCGGAGCGTTTCTCCACAACAGAAGGCACAAACAGAATTCCAAACCTGAAAAGTATAAAATTGTATGAGGTGGATATACTAATTGCAGACAAGAAACCAGAAGTATCGGTGTACGATAGAGCCAAGTCACGACAAGAGCGCACGCTCCGCACAGCTGCTCCTAACCCCACGTTACTTGGAGTAAAATCTAGGCTGCTGTGCTCACCAGGACGTACCTTCAATCTGCAAGTTGCAGACACAGTATCCTGACACGGCGGAGCAGTGAGTACGCCCAGACAAACGTATATACGACGAAGGACCGGCGAAACGAGGCAAAGTACGGCACTTGCCTGAAATTGCTGGCCATCGGGCAGGTGAAACGAACAGACGAGCTCGGGAGAAGACGTTTAACACAGAGAGCGACGCGAAGGTGATGTAGCTTTCACCACTATCTAGAAGATCCATCATCGCCCGTAAAAGAGCATAGAGCTGCTAGCGAAAGCGAAGCTATATCTTTTTCTACGCCATGAATAGATAATGCCTCCAATGCCTTGGGAAACTAGGCAAGGGAGGGATAAGGTCCTGGCGGTTGTTAAGAAAAGAAAAGACGCCCACTGCAAACAAAGCCATATATTGGTGTGGAATCGGAGATGGAATCCGCTCCGAGTCTGCCTCCCTCCCTCCAGTTACTCTGCAAACAGTGTAAAAAATGCTAGGATCGTAGTAAAGAACGGTAGCGTGCACATGTTTAACCGTGATATGTTGCAGTAATGTGAATTGATTCTCATGCTAAGTGTTGCATCGGTCAGTAAAGCTCGATCGGCCGCACGGCTCGCTCTACTTAGGTGTCACTATATCGACCACAGAATATGATTCTTTTTCTAAGTTTTCGATTCTCAAGTGGAAATTGGCTATTTTATAGCCTTTGCTCCACTCGAAAGGCTCGGGCGACGGAGACACGGCATGCATAGTTCAACCAACAACGAACAAACTGCACTAGGAATAATAAGGTAAAACACAACGTCGAATCTTCTGTGGCTTTACTTCTCGAACACCTCGGCAGTCCTTGGGTGTTTGAGATTAGCAAGACGGCCTTCACGTATCGAGCCGAAGCATCGCCCTACATTTCCATCCCAACGTGAGATAGGACAAACGTTAAGTCGTCACTCCAACTCTTTACAGAAATGGTCTATGATACTCATACACGGACTAATGGGCCAACAACCCCACAGATAACTGACAAATCCCCGTGAAAAATGTCTACTGAAGACTTGTCCAATTGAGCGAGGCGGAAGGTTGACCGCCTCGGTACGGTTATATATTTTCCAGTCCTCTCACATGCCTTCGGGTTCACATCACGATAGGTAGACGATGGATACGTTTATGGCTTCGCCCATCGCGAATCCTCCTGGTGCATCTCTAACATGATTCATTCATAAAACTGGATGCGGCCGGACAACGTAGCTGGGAACGTTCTAAGAGAAAGGTTCCAATAAGTACACCATCAATCTCATCGCCGATTCGAAAGGAGGAACATCGGGACTTTACAACATCCGGCCACATACTGGACACTGCTCATGGGCACTTGAAACTTGAATGCAAACAGGTACGCTGTGGAGATTGTGCCACTATTACACGTCTTGTTTTCAGCATCCCCGGGTGTCCTCAACAGTTAGGACGAAAGTGCTTGCTTATCACCAGATCAAAATTAACAAATTTTTACAACGTCAGAGATATACCGCTGCGGCAAAGTAAAGAAGAAACGGAAGGCAAGGAGCGATTGAGAAAGCAGGCGTAAAGTTGGAGCCCCACCATGAGACAGTTGCGATTTGCATGGGTTTACTTAGAGAGCTGAGACGGTATAAAACGGCGTGTGGCCTCGGCCTTTGGCTCTGCGTTTGACCCTCACCAGGCTGTATTCATGTTGAGTGTTTGGATGGCCTAGCCCACACGTCCCATGCGAGGCGATGCATTTGGGTTGATGAAGCGGAACCTCTTCAGGTGTCCGTGTCAGGGCCTCGACAAATCCGTCAAAACATGGCAGAGGGACGTGAGCGGTGGATATGGCTCTACCCGTAATGGTGGCTCCTCTACCACCGTCTAGAACTCTCCTCGCTGGGAGATCAATGAGCGGGACCATACACTGCAAGAGAGTTAGAGATGGACGCACACGTTGTTTTTGCTGACCAGGCTGCTTGGCGAATGACTCACTCGTTGTGAGCCATTTTTTTATTGTCTGTTACAAAGTTATCAGCGTATTAAAGATCGATAGATTTCATTTAAATCAGCGCAAGCAGCGCCAAATCAGGACATGATACACCCAGGCAGCAGAGAAATAGGAGGATCGGGCTAGTGAGCAGAACCAGGCAAACTTACTTTATGTGCGGCTGTGAGTTTGACTTCGAATATGATCCTGATTGCCTCCAGGATATCGCCGAGCTGGAGTCGCCATGACGGCGGTCCTAAGATCGCCGCAGTTATGATAACTTCTAATGAGTCTGCGGATGACAGGCTGGCGGATTTCTTCAGGCTGTCCATCCTCACAGATTTTCGCTGGCGCAGTGCACGGGCTAATGTGGTCAGCTGTGGTCACCGAGCTAATGAGATGACAATTACTCACTGTTGTTTTGCCTACGGCGGAACTCCTCAGCAAGATCTTCCGCCGGGTAGTACTCATGGTACATCCGACGCGGCGTCGCGATTGTGCATAACGACTCGAAGTCTTGACCAAGTCAATAGTCAAGGGCTTCCCTAAGCACTACACCGATTGGCGGTAAGGAGGTGGAGGTGGCAGGTGGTTCCATCTGTAGATGTGAGATGTGCTGTGAGTGGAAGGAAGCGATTCAAAGCACACAAGAGTCAACAACAGGGATGAAGAGCAGCGAGGATCAGGAGTAGTTTGAGTGGAGGATGGTATAACCATAATGCGCACGCCATTCCCGAGCGCATGGCCACCAGCGACGCGTGTGCACATATAATTTGTAAAGGTCGGCGCATCCTCAACTGCCACACCAGTGAAGGTATTGACATCAGATTGATATAAGAACTGGTGGAGGGGGAACAGGCGGTGCTAGGAGAGAAGATACAAGTACCGTCCTTATATTCTCCAATGGGGACGGATGGCGCATGGCGTGGCAATTCAAGAAGTTGGCCAAATAAATTAAAGCCAAATGAGGAAAATTAATACACAATCACGTAGCCGAACCTTGCCAATGCCGCGCCAGGAGAACAATGGGCAGGGCCATACACTGTGAGACGGTTAAATATGAACGTAACGCTATAGCCATACATCATAAATGGTTTGTGGGGCTGTCTTCTGTACTTGCAAAAGAGCTACCGGTTCGGAATTGCAGCGAATGCGCTCACAGGAAATGTAGATTTGATCCTAACCACATAATAGCACAGAACACGGCTACTCGACTGGGAATCCTGCTCCATGGAAGAGTATAGTCGATGGTCCTGTATTCATTCGCTGGGCGCTGATCTCGTAAGTGTATTTGTACGCTCGGAGGCTGGGAGGAAAGAGGCTCGATCTCTAGTATCGGAAGAAATGGATCACAGCAAAGCTAAAGCACGATCCGGCAAGGGGAAAGACCCGCCCATGCCAAGGAGACACCTCGGAACGCAAATACTATTCCAGCTCCAAATTCACAGCCTCCTTCTCCCAAACTTGTCGTACAAGGGGGAAGCCCCGCACCAAACCCATTCGGAATAGAGCTGTAATGACCCAGAACAGTTTGACTGGAATATCGGTAGCGAGGAGGACACTCACGCAGACTGTAGGTCGCTATTCCCAACTTAGAGATAACACGATAGGAAGTCCAGAGTCACCTGGCGTCACGTGACATTTTTGAGCGGTACGCAAAGAGGCGCATCCACAGCGGGGAGAAAAAAAGTGGCTACCTGGGGCTCGAACGCCCATCCTCGCACACGAGGTGTCACGCGCAGGACTGAGTTCGAAGGGAAAAGTGATTAGATTACTATCTACTCGGTGAGTACCTAGCACTACGCACCTGAGTTCGAAGGGAAAAGTGATACGAACTCAGACTACCATATTGGGTGACTGCATCACGTGATCTCGCGCGAGTAGCACGCGAGTAACAGCGCGAGTAGCACGCGAGTAACACGAGGGTGACGCTGCTTGAATCCGAGCCGTACCCAGTATCTTCACCTAGCAGGGCAGCCATGACACTTTGTCCAACATGGTCTATATATGTGCTCGGCCTCCCGCATGCAAACACAGCGACCGCGCTCTGGTGTCACTTCGGTCTTCTGCACACTGTAGGAAGAATAAGCGCTATATTTCAGTTCCGCTTGCACTACAGCTAAATTACAGTACCGACTTGTACTGAAATTTAGTCCCCAAAAAATAATTTCACAGAGCACTAAAAATCAGTACTATACAAGTACTGAAATTTAAGTACAGGACAAAATGCAAAGTCAAACAGTACAGTACCAATGACCAATGAATTATCTTTTCTACCTAATCATGATCAATCTCCGGGTCCACAAACACCGTCTTCGAAATCGCCGCTTCTGTCCACTGCAGACGGCTGCTTGTGTACGCGTCACTGCTTTTTTTCCGCAAGTCTTTTGATTCTCCGCTTTAATAGCCTTCCTTCCTCAACCCCATTGCAAGCGCATACATCTGCTGCCTTGGGTGGATCAACACACCGGTGCTGAGACACGCGGAATCCGCCATCGACGCTAAACTATTCTCTGACTCTGACAGACGTCCTCGACAACTTTAGCACGACACCTCGGGAGTGACGTGGATGAGGGAGGTCGATCTTGGAAGATTTGGGTGGGTACATCTTTGTCCCCTTTTTGATTATTCGGGGCATTGGGGTGCTGACCGGCCTTTGCATTCTCCACTCGACACCCATCACTTTCTTTTCTCGTCACTTTCTTTTCTCTTTCTCATACTCTACACATTCTCTTAGCTCAAACATGCTTTCCAAGACGCCCCCAGCTGGTAAACCCACCCATTTTCTTGGTCTCGAGTTGGCAACCGAGCAGCTGTGCGCTGTTGTCGCCGACGAGCAGCTCGACCTTGTCGCCGCTGAGGCGGTCTATTTTGACACTGACTTATCAGAGTATCAGTAAGTAGGACACCTCTCCGGGATCGCGCGAGCGTTGACTCTATCGGACTCGTCAGAACCCACGGTTTGATCCTTATCATTCTACGCACCTTCCACGTTGTGTGTTCGCAGTGGGCGCCCCTCTGCGGTCGCTACCAAACCATCGCGTACGAACTGTGACCTCTTATGTTTTTCTCTTCTTTCACTGATGGACATGACATTGTACTTATAATCTTCGCAGCGACTGGTTGTGTCAGGGTTCACGCATTTCCTTCCACAAGTTTCTATTTCCTTCCATGAGTTTCCGTTACCTTCCGTCAGTTTCCATAACCTTCCGTCACATTCCGTCACATGTCACATTCTGTCACCTTCTGTCACATGTCACATTCTGTCACATTCTGTCACATGTCACATTCCGTCACCTTCCGTAACCTTCTACAAGTTTCCGTCTCCCCTATTATGTAAGCCTTGCCAGCGCTATAAGACTGTAGCCCGTGTGGTGGCGTTTCCTCAGCTTGATCTCTGAGGATACCCACTACACAGGCAAGTCCCCATGTATCTATCGTTGGTAGAGTTATAAACTGAGGATACCCACTACACAGTTGGTCATTGTCCTAGTATCGGCTCTTATCTCCTTGAGTATCTTTGGTTGTGGCTTCGTCATTAGTGTTGCCCTCACAGGTTGTGACCCGCCCTATGGATGCTTCCTGTAGATGTACGGGCCATGGCCAATGAGTGGTATGTCATCTGTTCACCCCAGTGATAGCTTACTCAGCTTGTGTCCGGATTTTTGTTGTTGTTGTTGTTGCCGCTGTGTGTTCAGTCTCGGAGTCACCCACGCGGGCGTCGAGCAGGTGTGTCGTCTCCCCCATCCCCTGTCATCACGGACGCTGACCCCGCAGACCATGCTGCCACTCAGCTCATCCAACACGCCGACGTCGTGTTCTTCTCGTAAGCCACCGCGTCCCCCTGCGCCTGTGCCTGTGCATGTGCATCACCATGTACTTTGTACTGACCGCCGCGCAGGAAGCCCTACGCCCACACCATCGCCCCCGCCGCCTCCCCGCGCGCCTTCCTCAGCTCCATGTCCGCCCACGCTGCGCTGCACGCCCTCCTCGTCGCCGACTGGGGCACCCAGGGCGCCGTGCTCCTCAGCGTCCCCACGCGCAAGTACCTCCAGAGCTCCGGGTGGGTCGAGCCGTCCGGCCCCGCGTGTTTTGGAACCCGTTGAACTAAACGTAAAACTGTGGTGTTAAACACAGTTCTAAAGTTCAATCAGAGATTTGACTTTACAAGCACACGCAAGCTTCGAAACTATTTTAACGGAGAACCCAATTAAGAAATTATACTCCGGTGAACAATCAGAATCAGTATTGGTACAGGAAGTGTAGCAATAGAGATTTAACTGAACATGTGTAGTTCTTAGATTGTGCAATACTTTGTGAGGTCAAAGAATGTTTATAGGCGTCCAAGGGTCCAGATACTTTAAGGGGGAAAGCTACCTAGAGTCTTAGGACCGCGGGTCGAGTGAATTAAAGACAACAATAATCCCCAAGACGTGAAAAGATAGTTCTGCGCTTGAACTCTTCCTCAGTTCAAGTATGTCACTATTCTTGTGGCTTTTCTGGTTTTCCAACTCAACAAACGTAGGATATTAACTCACTTACCCTGAGTTAGGTTAATATCTGCAGTGCGTTGATTGATCAAGAAAGATCAATTACTCAAAAGGCTATTAACCCACTTAACTCAGAGTTAAGTTAATAATCTATTGTGTGAATTGAATAACTAATAACCAAGTCTATTAGATCACTGCTCAGAGTGGCGTCTAATGGTACAGGATTACTAATCAGTTACTCTTAGTAATGTTGCTGTTCACAGCGCGATTAGTCAGAGCCTGCTGCAATTAAAATAGAGCACTCTTGTACTTCTCAGAGCCAATCAGAGTTGCTGCAATCTTAGACTGTGGCCAAGTCAGTGAGCCAGTACTTTGGTACAAGGCTGTGTTGAAGTCACACTTCAGTTACTCAAGGTATGAGTGGTTTGGGTGAAAGATGATTGATTGCTTCACTGCTAAAACTGCAGGCTATTTATACTGCATCTATCTAGCTTATGTAACTACTGCCAGGAACCTTGTAGAGGCTTCTACTACTGTGAAGAACCTTGTGGAAGCTTAGAGAAGCTTCAGGAAAGGTTTGGAAACTATTGGAAGGCTGTGGAAGGTTCTATTGCTATATTGGGTTAAAGTCACAGCTCTGTGACAGTAAAGCTAAGAGTATGTAAGAAACTCCCACGCTCATGTGATTATCATGTGACGAAGGAAAGTCATGTGACTTCATGCTGGATTGAGGTCATGTGACTGTGTCACGTGATTGTCAGGTGACCGTAGATAATCAAGTGACTTTGAGGTCAGGTGATTGTCAGGTGACTGTAGATAATCAGGTGACTTTGAGGTCATGTGATTGTCAGGTGACTGTGGATGATCAGGTGACTTTGAGCTGTTTTGAGGTCATGTGATAGTCATGTGACCGTGGGGGATTCTTAGCTAAACTATCAAGAGATTGTTGTATCTTGTGGACCCAATGTGAGTGTAGCATAGAAATATTAATACAACCTTCCTTGAGGACATTTGAAACTAATTAACTACCTAGTAAATGTTCATAAATAGGTAGCTACTTTGTGGACGATCCCTAACACCGCGTGGGACGCCGCCGTGGGCATGGGCGCGCTTGCGAGCGTGCCAACGGGCAGCGGCTTCTGGGAGGATGGCCGCCCGCGGAGCGGTGTCACTCTCACGGGGAGCGACACGTTGCAATGGACCGTGGGCGCCGTGCCCACGCAGGAGGCCCCAGCGACGCCTACACCTACGCGACAGTGGCACAGACGAATGACGCCGCGATGTGGGCCCGCAAGATCACGGTGACGAGGGACAACAGGAACGAGATGGGAACAAGGGGGCACGAGGGAAGAGTGAACGGGACAAGGGAGAGCGTGACGAGGCAGAGAGGGGAGACGGCAGAGGCGGCAAAGACACAGGACGAAGCTACACAGACGGTCCAGAGCATGACTCAGTCCCACACGGCATCCCCACACAACCCCGTGACGAATACTCACGAGCGCACGATGCGCATGAACGACGCGGCGACGGGGACACGCGAGGACGCGTCACAGAGACGCAACGCAGGGCAGGGAACACCCAAGAACACGCTGACGCGGGGGACAGCGGCACAGACGAATGACGTTGCAGCACAGACCCACGAGATGATGGGGACAAAGGAGACAGGGACCAGGCAGAGGGATAGGGACAGAAAAGGGACAGAAGCGGCCAGAAAGACCAACGAGGACGCGACAGGGACACGCGAGATCACGGAGCCGGAGAGCCAGAGTGCCATCCACACAGCACCCCTAGATGACCCCGCAAAGCACACCCTTATCGCCATGACCGCCACGACGACTCGCGAGCCCACAGCACTGACGAAAAACGCCGTGAAGCAGGCCCAGGAAACAAGGAACAAGGGGCCGAGGGAAAGGGAGACGAGGGGGATGGGAATGAGTGGCAGAGAGATGGTGAGGAGGGGGACAGCGGCGGCACAGGCGTTGAGGACTCAAGACGCAGCCACATGGACACCTGATGACATGACAGGGCCCACAGCAACACCACACGACCCCATGACGAATACTCACGAGCGCACGACACGCACGAATGGCGCGGGTGCGGAGGGGGAGCCCCAGTGCGCGCCGTCGGACGGCGACGCGGACTCGCAGCGCACCATCGCTCAAGACGGAGCGCTCGGCTTGTAGTGTCGTGTGTGTGGATGTCCCTTCCTATACGATGCCAACCCCATTGGGTGTTCGTATGGCCAAAGTGTGATTGCAGGACATCCCTTCCATAGGCCGTGCGGGATCAACCCAGTAAACGAAGAGCCCGTGCAGGGTAGCATGTATGCGGGTCCCAAGACATGGTTTTGTCCATAAGTGCCTTCGCCCCCTTTACTCTCCGTCATTTCATGTTTGCATTCTCCCCTCACTCTATTGTATGTTTATTCCATCTACTTAGTATCATGACTGCGCACCCCTATCCAACCCTGACTCATGACGGCCTCTTTCCTATTCGCTGACACCTTATGAGCATTCGATATAAGTAGTTTACATTCGCATGTATATTCCCCAGTTCAATTATCATATGTCATTCATCTTGTGCAAATTTGACCTCGCTGTGGCCATCGTCTTAAGCCTTCTCTTGGAGATTTCTATCTTCGACTAGCAGAGGACTTGGGCGCTACTGGTGAGTTCTCACACTTCACCTTCGTTACCTTAGCCTTCGAACCATTTTCTGTGCTGTTGGCGAAGGGCTCCGAAGGAGCACCTTCGCCAGCGAAGGGATTGTCAAGACTTAGACAGCCCTTCCGTGAGACCTTGCACGATACATCGTCAAGAGCCACGGGTTATTTCGCTACGACGGTAGATAGGGTGAACCCCGTTTAGGCAAACCCTCTTACCTTGTGAACATTCATTGGTTCACCTATTCGCCAAACGGCATACTTATTCGCACAAGTTATTCGGGCATTCGCTGTGTTCACTAATACACGATATTAACGCCTGAAAACCAATCTTGACACCCCCATATACACTGCCCTGCATGGGTTCTTCATCTACTGGGTTGATCCCACACGACCTACGGGTAGGATGTCCCACAAACGCACCCTGCTCATATGAACACCAAAAGGGGGTTGGATAGAGAAGATGATGGAGTTACTGATGAGCCATCATGCCGGATAGGGATGTCGATCATGATTTGATGGTGTGCCTGTTGGTGAATGATGCAAGCAGCGAATGGTTGTTCGGCGAAATGCGAGGGAGGGCGAACAGAGGTGACATAGAGGACTCTATGGGAGAGGTCGAGGTGGAGGGCGAAGCCGAGCGAACACTGGGGAGGAGTAGCGAAAGGGGAAATGGGGATAACAAGGTGCAGGAAATACACAGGTCATGACAATCCAATTACCAGAACACCATCAGAAGAGGGTCGAGCAGAGGAGGTGGTAGACCCAGCGATGACTGCCAAGTCAGTCCAAAGATGTTGATCATGCGTTTGACGGCGTGGGTATGGTAATTGGCGCGAACAGCGAGAATCGGTTGCCGAACATGATAATGGTGATCGGAACGAACACGAAAATGGGGTGAGAAATGGCAGGACAGAGCACCTGAGTATGATAAATAAACACGTCATGACAGGCCCGTCAGGGCATACAACGGCCTGCCCCATGTGGCGTCACAGCCGGGTGAGCGATCCATGGCCCCAATGGAAGGCCAGGGAATCCCTGACCAGGCCGACGTCGTACCAAAGGAGCCGTACGACGGGATCAACATGGATGATCCGCGTGGCGTTAGCAGACGCCGCAGACACAGACCCGGAGAAGTCTGTGCTAGCGAAAGCCGGCGTGAAATTGGCTCACCCCGAGCCATACGCCGGGGGATCTGACCTCGAAGAGTTTGAAATCTTCGTGGCGGCCATCCTACGATGGCTGAAAATGAATTGCCTCCTAGGGCCAACCAGCATAGACATGCAGGTTGGCTACGTGGGCACCCGCCTCACCGGCGAAGCCCAGGAGTGGTTCCTTCAAAACATAGAACACTTCGATCGCCAGGTCCGCAACTGGATGCTGGAAACGGTGATGCAAGGCCTTCAGAAAAGGTTTCTGCACACACTGACGTACCATCATGCATCGAATAAATTCGACGCGGTCATGCAGGGCTTGAAAACCGTTCAGGAGATGCTGAACGAGCTCACGAAATACGCGGGACGTATGATACAGCCGCCAGACGATTACACGTTCCGGAGACGGTTCGTGTCGGCGCTGCGCGAAACACTGCGCAACAAAGTCCTAAAAAAGGGCTACAATGCCGAGAGCAGCTCAATAGAGCAACTCTTCAAGACGGCCCGAATGATTGAGGAGGCATCCCGATACAACATGGGGATGCGCCATGCAGAAAGTGCAGCAGTGGCAAGTGCTGCCTGGCTCACAGGGAGCAAGCCATTGACACAAATGGGCCTGACCAGGCCCAGCCTGTTCTCAAGGAGCGGAACAGGACAACGGTTGCCGCCCCCACGCCCAGCACAAGCTGGACGCCCGCCTGAAGCTAAACAGCCTCAAGCATCAGGGTCGTCCCCGCGACCTGCACAACCGGCGAAAGCGCCGGGCCGACCTAACGATCGGCCCAGCGGCGGCCAAAACAGCACCACATGCTTTGAATGTGGCCAACCTGGCCACAAGAGGGCGGAATGCCCCCGGCTTAAGTCCAGTATCAGGACAGCGGCCGCGAGGCATGAGGAGGAGACCAAAGATCCAGAGACGGATCTCGGTCAGAATTCTCTCCATCAAATTGATGAAGAGGGGGAGGGTAATCCCCAACCTAACGACACTCTGGACAATGGAGACGTGCCCGCTGAAGAATGGGACCCCGAGCCATCCCAATACTATGAATGGGATGAGGAGGTGGAAGACTGTTGGGGAATCAGCTGTTCAACCAGCTACAAAGGGCTCATACTGGTGTATTTCCGCTTTTTCACAAGTTATAGCATATACACGAAGCTATAAGAAATTGTGGGAGTATTTCAAACATCCCTCCATCGTTCCCCCATTTTTCCATATTTTTCCGCAATTTATTTGGCCCAAACTGCCTTATTTCTGCTATTGCAGAGTTGTGTGTCCATTTGCACCCACAACTCTGTCACGGACTTTCCATTTCAAACTCCGCCGGCCACCTCGGCGGTACCTTAATTTCGGACTTACCGGTCACTCAAGCGCCCACAAGTCCGGCAGGATGGCTCTCCCAGTAATTCCAGCTGAGCCTCAATCTGTTGCTATATGCAGCCATAGCAACTATGCAGCCTGTTTGGCTGAACCAAACAGTGGGGATCTTGGTCAGTCATGACAACAAGGCTGTATCAGGCTGTGCAAGGCAGTGATAAGCAGTGCCCTTGGTTATTGTGGCTACAGAGCACTAATTGGCTCAGGTTTGCTTACTAAGCCTCTGAGTGCCAAAGTCATAACTGAAGGTACAGCCTCAGTGACTCAACCAAACCAGGCACATCTTGGAGAGTCAGGAGTACATAACTCAACCAAGCTGTGCCAAGTCACATGACTCTGGTCAGTGAGTCATTCCTGACAAATCAAGCTGTGGTTGGTAGGAAACACTGTGAGTCATCTGGAACCACCCAGAACCTTCCTATACTTTCTTCCAGCTTCCACAAGCTGCTCCCCCCATTCCATTAATAGATAGAAGGTTCTACCTGCTTACTAAGCCCATGTACATTACAATATAAAAGGAGGTCCTTTTGCCTGCCTTTTCATCAGCCAATACAGTATCTTCTATCTGGCCAAAGCCTGTGCGCCAGTCACAGCTGCTAATCCCAGCTAGGGGGTTAGTAATCCAAAGCCTGTGCAGCTAGCACAGCTACTAACTCGAGCAAGTGTTAGTACAATCAGCCTTCTATCCAGCCAAAGCCTGTGCGCCAGTCACAGCTGCTAATCCCAGCTAAGGGGTTAGTAATCCAAAGCCTGTGCAGCTAGCACAGCTACTAACTCGAGCAAGTGTTAGTAAAATCAGCCAATCTACCATCTTCTATCCAACGCACCTTGCGTGACTTGCCAAGCTTGCACAGCTTACCAGGCTGCTAACCCCAGCTAGGGTTATTACACTTGCTTAGTGTATTAATTCTCAGTTAAGTAGTTGCTTTTCTACTTAGCCACCCAGACTAACCCTCTAGGTGAAATTCTGCAGAATGAGGTTGTCAATCGATTTTCTTGCCAATTAGCACTCCAATACCCGAGACGATCTGATCAGTCGATTTTCCTGTTCAGAGACTTTCACAAGTCACTACCCAAAAACCAGTCACTCGTTTATTGCAGTGCGTTGACGTTAATCAGGTCAGCCCACTTGCAAACTCTCCTGTGAAAGCCATTCCTCTCTTTTGGGAATACTTGGACCCCGATAGTCGTCCTCGAACCTACAAACTAATAGTTTGTTATTCATTATGCCAGTAGTGTCTAATATTCTTGCAGTTTCGTATACGACACGTTCTGATAGACCAAGGCGTTAGCTCTAACACCAAAGTCTTAAAGGGTTCCAAAACAGTCAAGGATGATGGCACGAATGAGTTGCCTGGTCTTAAACATCGACAGGAAGTTGTGAGGATTCGCTAATGCATAAGCACCATCCCCCCATTTGGGGTACATGTCGCCCCAACGGGTCAATGCATCAGGCTTCGTGCCGAGTTGCCCAGCTCAGTAGCGAATGATGTAGTTGAAACCTGACAGGTGTTCAGACCATCGAACCTGGCATTGGGTCAGCTGCTTCGTAGTTGCGAAGCACTCAAGGTTTTTGTGGTCGGAGAGGATGAGGACCACATGGGATGCTCCTTTGAGGTAGTTCCACAATTGCTTGAAGGTGCAGAAGATGGCAAGGAGCTCCTTGTCATAGATCTCATAGTTCCTCTCGGCCGGTGCCATTCCTCACGAATAGAAGGTGATTGGATGGATATCACCATCGGAGGGCGTGATCTGGGAGATGATGGCGGCGATGGCATAGTCCGAGGCGTCCGTTTCGATGACAATGGGGTTACTAGGGTCGAAGTGGATGAGGACAGGAGCTTTTGTGAATGCAGCTTTGAGTGCTTTGAAGGCATCCTGCTGCTTTGCTTCCCAGACAAACGGAGTATCCTTTCTGGTCAAGCGAGTGAGTGGCAGGACAATGTCTGAGAATGAAATGATGAATCTTCTGTAGAAGTTCACAAAGCCCAGGAACAATTGGACTTCACGAATGTTTGCTGGTACAGGCCACTTTGTGATAGCAGCTGTCTTTTCGACGTCCATGGAGACCCCAGCAGGAGAGATGATGAATCCGAGGAATTTGACCCAGTCAGAATGGAAGAGGCATTTCTCAGGCTTTATGAAGAGGTTGTGCTTCCGAAGACGGGTGAGGACCATTCTGACATGCTCTAAATGATCCTTCCTGTTTTTGGATAAGATGAGGATGTTGTCAAGGTAGACTACAACGAAGAGGTCAGGCATGTCTTGGAAGATATCATTCATGAAGTGCTGGAAAGTAGCTGGGGCATTCGTCAACCCAAATGGCATGACAAGATACTCGAAAGACCCATATCGAGTTTGGAAGGCTGTCTTCCACTCTTGGCCAGAGGTGATCCGAACATTGTTGAACCTGGTGCGAAGGTCGAATTTGGTATAAACATTTGCACTTTTGAGTGGGTCAATAAAGCGCGGAATCAGTGGGATAGGGTACTTGTTTTTTCACGTGATACAATTCAACCCTCGGTAGTCCACACACATTTGCAGTGTACCATCCTTCTTGTTCGCGAACTCAACAGGGGCACCACCAGGCGACTGGGAGGAGCAGATGAATCCCTTGCCAAGCATATCTTTGAGATAGTCACGGAGCACTTCTCATTCAGTGTTCGAGAGTGGGTATATGGGACCATGAGGTGGTGTGCCATCGTTCTTGATCTCGATGGTGTGGTCGTAAGGGCAATGTGGGGGTAGGTCCTTGTCTTTAGCACACGAGAAGATATCAAAGAAGTCGTGGTACTCCTCTGGTACCACAGTCCTGAACATCTCTAACTCATCCTTCGGTAGGGGGCTTTCGTGAAAGAGTGTAGTCGGGGCTCGTGCGTTGCCTACAGCATGAAGCGAAGTGGGTTCGGGGATGGTTGGGTGCATGTTTAACATGAATGTTTCTTCTTTGCCGAGTTTCATGATCAGCTCGAAGGCGGATCAGGAGGTGAATAATGGAATGGGAGGTGGTCATCGGCCAGCGATTCTGTACATGGTGTACACATAGGTTCAGTTTCTATTATGCTTTCTTTTGTGGCTGAAAATGGATGGATGAGAGTATTGGGAAGCGATATGGAGGACTCAGAGGAGTGAGTCTCAATAGGCTTGGCTGAGGGAAGTAATGGTTCGCCATCCACATCGAACGTCTGTTCATAACCAGAAACATTTGGAATAGGAGCGGGCGAGGAAGTGACATCTGGTAGAAGGACCGGGATGTAAGAGAGTGGTCCAATCGCCGCGTTTGGGACGCAACCCAAGGATGGCAGGGACAAGTTTGAACCAGGAACTGACAGTGGCGAAAGCATCGAGGCAGTTCAGGAATACTGTCGAAGATAGCCGGAGGGGAAATCATCATGCAGGCCATAGTGACTGTCATACATGGAAGCATGGAATCGGTGCTGGAGAGAAAGGTAATTGAGAGAGAGCCCCAATTGATGGTGGGTTTCATAGAGCGAAGCCACAGAAGCCCGAGAATGATTGCGGCCGACGGATGTAACCTTGTGACTAGTAGCAAAATGTCCTTCGAAGAGGAGTGGCTGAAGGTGAGACTAGTATCTAGATACTCATGAATGAAACCAGCAGTGGCTGGCTTCCCGTCGAAAAGAGAGAGAGCAATGGAAGAACGGAGCGATGTACATATGCAACCAGGATGAGAGGAAAATGAGCTATCAATAAAATTCGAAGTGGCACCATAACCGACGAGAGTAGGAACAGAGTTAGAGAGACCAGGAAGGTGTACATGGATGATGAAGGACGAATTGGAATGGGAGCTAATGGAGGCGAACAAGTACACAGGTGGTACAGAGTAGATAAGGTTGTTGTCCGAAGAAACAGAGCAGTTGTGGGTAAGAGTTGTGAAGGATGGTTCGGAATTCAGTTGGAGAGAAGACCCAGGCCCGCCAGGTGGGGCAGGAATCTGTGTGGAAGATTGTTGCGGAGGAAGGTGACCCGCGAAGGGGTGAGGTTGCCCCACGAATAGAAGTGGCGCAGGCCTGCCAGGTGGGGCAGGAATCTGTGCCAAAGATTGTTGCGGGGGAGGGTGACCCACGAATATAAGTGGCGCAGGCCTGCCTGGTGGGGCGGGAATCTGTGCGAAGGATTGTTGCGGGTGAGGTTGCCCCGTGAATAGAAGTGGCGCAGGCCTGCCAGGTGGGGCAGGAATCTGTGCGAAAGATTGTTGTGGGGTTGGGTGACCCAGGAATAGAAGTGGCGGAGGCCCGCCAGGTGGGGTGGGAATCTGTGCAAAGGATTGTTGCAGGGGAGGTTGTCCCACAAATAGAAGTGGCGCAGGCCCGCCATGTGGGGCAGGAATCTGTGCGAAGGATTGTTGCAGGGGAGGCTGTCCTGCGAAGGGGTGAGGTTGTCCCACGAATGGAAGTGGTGCAGTGTTATGACCCGTTCCTGGATCTGGACCGAAGCTTGGCTTCGGCTCTTGTTCGGGAACCTCGGGTACATCTTGGCTTCCTTCGGGTTTCCCTTTGCACTTCCCATCACCCCTGATTCCCTTATTAGTTAGTTCCCCGTTTGTCTGCCCCTTGTTTCCCTGACTGTTGATCCGATCACATCCTCTTAGCAACCCTGCACGCTACTTCACTATATAGACTTCCAGTCCATGTACAGTAGCTCCCCAGTTCAGATATCAAATTAGCTTATTGTACTTTCAGCGCTTTGCAGTACGTAAGGCAGGCGCTGATTTTGTGCGTGCTTTAGCTGCAAGAGTTAAAACAGCGATAACTCAGGGAATACTGCTCTGATTTCTTCGAAATTTTGTATATAGCTTTATGTAGATCATATGCAGGGCACAGAGCAATAATATCCAGCAAAGTCATCCACTTTGCAATTCACACAAAAATTGGGTCTTTCAAATTGCTTGATTTTTAGTGAGGTTATTACTCTGTGCCCTGCCTATGCTCTACATAAAGCTATATACAAAATTTCGAACCAATCGGAGCAGTATTACCTGAGTTATTGCTGTTTTAAGTCTTGCAGCTAAAGCACGCGCAAAATCAGCGCCTGCCTTACATACTGCAAAGCGCTGTAAGACCTTTGCTTGCTATTGAAACCCGTACCTCGGCTTATAGCCAAGACTGCTCCTGAAATTAGGGCAGAACACAGAGTGGGCGCAACCCTAGAGGTTGAAGCCAAGCCCTCCGACCCGAGACCCGAGTTCGGCTTAGTATAGCCAAACTGCGGTATGAACACGACCTTAACAGTATATCTGAACTCTCCACACTCTTTGTTCAGAATGCCGATCACCCGATCTTACACCCATGCCGAAGGCAACCACGTAACGCTGACGATCGAAACTCAGCGTGCACGAGGTGCCTCGAGCATCCCAGAAAACCCCCCGTTCCGTCACTGATATTCCAACCCCCCGTCAGTACAACCCGCACCCAGGCACTGAGTAATTGGTGCTGGCCGAGGGCGTGTCAGCGAAGTTCCCGAAGAACTGAACGCTGAACCCCCCGAGCCAAGTGACCCTGGTGATGGTGGTGGAGGTGGCGATAATTCCAATTCCAGTTCCGAGCATAATTCCGATCCCAAAGTAGCAGACCCGAGACCTAATCCCAACCTGAATGCAGCGGCAAATGGCGAGGAACAGGTGGGGTGACTGCTCACAGCTTTGGAAAAGCTTGCAGACAATGGGCTTGGTGGTGGTGGAGACCGAAGTGACTCAAAAGCTAAACTCCAGGAACCCGACCAGTTCGATGGCTCAGACCCGAAAAAGCTCCGAGGATTTCTTCTCCAATGCACGTTGAATTTCCGTGCCAAACCGCAGGCATTCCGAGATGGTTCTACGAAAGTGAACTACATTTTGTCCTTCCTCAAGGGAACAGCTCTGGATTATTTTGAGCCCTACCTTGCAGACGACCCTGCCGACGAACCCGCATGGGCTTCGGATTATACAGCATTCACGGAAGAGCTCTACCTAAATTTCGGCCCCTACAATCAAGTTGCGGATGCTGAAATTGAGCTCGAGAATCTGGTCATGAAGGATAACCACAAGGCAACTCAGTTTTTCGTTGAATTCTACAGACTCACATCCGTCCTTCAGTATAACGATTCGGCTTTGCATCACCGAGCCTACTTGGCTCTGCCGAAGCGAATCAAGGACGAAATGGTGCATTTCGACAAACCCCAAACCCTTGACAACCTCCGGGACCTTGTTCAGAAGATCGACCAGAGGTCTTGGGAACGTCGTGGTGAGCTCTCTTGCGAGACTCATTTTGCCCCCCAAACCTGAGGCCAAGAACACAGGTCAGCCAACCAAAACCGAGGCTCCCAGAACAACAACCGACGTCAAGGTCAAGGTTCCGGCAACTCCAACGCTAATGCCAGTAATAATCAAGGCAAAGGCAAGGACAAGCCAAAAGTGAATAATCAGTCCGAGGGTCAGAAAAAACCCGAACCGGACAGACTTGGCAAGGACAGAAAACTCACTCCCGCAGAACGCCAACATTTCATGGATAACAACCTCTGCTTAGTATGTGTGCAGAGTGGCCACCGTGTGAAAGAGTGTCCGAGAGCCATGTCGGCCTGGGCAGCCGCGGCTTCTGACGGGAAGACGTCTGACGAGAAAGCCGATAGCTCGGCTTTGGGCGCAAAAAAATAGTCAGTGGCCCTACAGCCTCCGCACATACTTGTTACGACCGTTCATTTCCGACTTCCGACCTCCAGTTCCGCAACACTTTCTGCCCCTCCGATATTTCCGCCATTCTGCCCCTTGTCCATTTCCCTTGTTCTTTCGACTCTATTACTTGGACCCACCAGACCCACCTCACCGTCCATCAAGATCATACGTCCGGCTGTTGGGGAATCAGCTGTTCAACCAGCTACAAAGGGCTCATACTGGTGTGTTTCCGCTTTTTCACAAGTTATAGCATATACACGAAGCTATAAGAAATTGTGGGAGTATTTCAAACATCCCTCCATCGTTCCCCCATTTTTCCATATTTTTCCGCAATTTATTTGGCCCAAACTGCCTTATTTCTGCTATTGCAGAGTTGTGTGTCCATTTGCACCCACAACTCTGTCACGGACTTTCCATTTCAAACTCCGCCGGCCACCTCGGCGGTACCTTAATTTCGGACTTACCGGTCACTCAAGCGCCCACAAGTCCGGCAGGATGGCTCTCCCAGTAATTCCAGCTGAGCCTCAATCTGTTGCTATATGCAGCCATAGCAACTATGCAGCCTGTTTGGCTGAACCAAACAGTGGGGATCTTGGTCAGTCATGACAACAAGGCTGTATCAGGCTATGCAAGGCAGTGCTAAGCAGTGCCCTTGGTTATTGCGGCTACAGAGCACTAATTGGCTCAGGTTTGCTTACTAAGCCTCTAAGTGCCAAAGTCATAACTGAAGGTACAGCCTCAGTGACTCAACCAAACCAGGCACTACTTGGAGAGTCAGGAGTACATAACTCAACCAAGCTGTGCCAAGTCACATGACTCTGATCAGTGAGTCATTCCTGACAAATCAAGCTGTGATTGGTAGGAAACACTGTGAGTCATCTGGAAACATCCAGAACCTTCCTATACTTTCTTCCAGCTTCCACAAGCTGCTCCCCCCATTCCATTAATAGATAGAAGGTTCTACCTGCTTACTAAGCCCATGTACATTACAATATAAAAGGAGGCCCTTTTGCCTGCCTTTTCATCAGCCAATCTACCATCTTCTATCCAACGCACCTTGCGTGACTTGCCAAGCTTGCACAGCTTACCAGGCTGCTAACCCCAGCTAGGGTTATTACACTTGCTTAGTGTATTAATTCTCAGTTAAGTAGTTGCTTTTCTACTTAGCCACCCAGACTAACCCTCTAGGTGAAATTCTGCAGAGTGAGGTTGTCAATCGATTTTCTTGCCAATTAGCACTCCAATACCCGAGACGATCTGATCAGTCGATTTTCCTGTTCAGAGACTTTCACAAGTCACTACCCAAAAACCAGTCACTCGTTTATTGCAGTGCGTTGACATTAATCGGGTCAGCCCACTTACAAACTCTCCTGCGAAAGCCATTCCTCTCTTTTTGGAATACTTGGACCCCGATAGTCGTCCTCGAACCTACAAACTAATAGTTTGTTATTCATTACGCCAGTAGTGTCTAATATTCTTGCAGTTTTGTATACGACACGTTCTGATAGACCAAGGCGTTAGCTCTAACACCAAAGTCTTGAAGGGTCCCAAAACACCGGCCCTCCTTGTGTTTTCGTTGTCAGATATGTTTTCCCGACCCCTTGTTCTTTGCCATTGTTCTACCTTACCCTGAACCCCCCTTGTAGTCCCATTGTTCCCAATTAGTTAGTTCCCACGCATTGTCTACTCGACTTCCGCTTCCCCCGGAATTTGCTTAGTACTACCCCATTACTTGTTGTCTCAGCTCTTTGTATAAAAGCCTGTCTTGTATGTCTCTTATTCTGCAATCAGATAATCGCCTTCGATACTTGATTTCCTTCGCTCCATCTCCTGTTCTTAGTACAGCGAGTCTAGCAAGATCTCAGTCTCTCTCCGCCTTCCGTCTTCCGCCTTCCGCCTCAGTTCCGACTCAAGTTCCGACCAACCTTTGGTTCAGTACTTTCCGACTTCTGACTCAGTTCCGAAATACTTAGGACGATAGTTCATTGGGCGCGCAACCTATAAGTTGAAGCCGCTGTCCTTTCCAGTTCCGACTTAGCGGAAATCACGATACGTAACAGTATTATCTGATTCCCACCCGACAACTATCACTATGCCTCCTCGTACCACAGCTACTTCAGCTCGAGCAGGAGCTGTCGAAGCTCTCTCTTATTTTGGCTTAGATCCGCAGCACCAAGGCACACGGAACCCTCCGGCAGCCCTCGTGCCGATGATGAGCTCTCCGATGCTATTCCGCAACGATTCGAAGAAGTTCCCGACGCTAATCCCGATGACAATCCCGACTATGACGGAAACTCGATGAGTAGCAGTGGCGAACAAACAGCAGCGTCATTCCGACGCCCAGCTCCACCACCACCACCTCCACGAGGACCACCTCCAGGCGGCCCTCTTGGCGGCCCACCCGGCGGTCCCCCAGGCGGTCCTCCCGGCGGTCCTCCACCTCCAATTCCACCTCAGATTCCCACCAACCCAGTTCCGCCCGCGCCAGTTCCGGATCTTGCACAAGCCATCGCCATGCTAGCCGGACAACTTCAGCGCCCGGCCCAAGCACCACCATGCCCCAAGACAAAGGTCCGCGAACCAGATCAGTTCGACGGTTCCGACCCCAAGAAGCTCCAGCCTTTTCTGGTCCAGCTTCAACTCAACTTCCGCGATCGTCCCGATGCCTTTCCCGATGACGAACGAAAGGTCAATTACGCCCTTTCCTATCTCCGAGGCATGGCACTCGACTACTTCGAACCCGCCCTCATGGATCCGTTCGCTCTCGTGGACTGGTCCGACGATTACCACAACTTCGTTTCCGAACTCCGCAGCAACTTCGGACCATTTGACATGGAAGCCGATGCGGAAAATGAACTCGATAAGCTTCGTATGAAAGACACTCATAAGATAGCTGAATATATTGTCACATTCCAGCAGCTCGTTCCTCGAGTCCAATGGGGAGAAGCCACACTCCGACACCAGTTTTACATGGGCTTGCCATCCCGGATCAAGGATGAAATTGCCCGCATCGGAAAACCCGCCACCCTTACCGACCTTCGCAACCTTGCCCAATCCATCGATTCGCGCTACTGGGAAAGACATTCCGAGATCGCTCGTGAAACTTCCGCCCAGAGCAAGAACGACAAGTCTTCCGACAAGAAGTCTGACAAAGACAAGAAGAAGACTAATTCCGGAAACAACAACAACAACAGTTCCGGATCCAATTCCGGCAACCGGAACAACAACTCCACCCCTCGCAATAACCATCGTCGACGAAATCGGCATCCATGCAGCCATCGCAGGACTCGACCAAACCAAGTATGGCGCGTTCACCTCATCCCTACTCCTGATCAGCACACTCGATCGTACCACCGTCTCCACTGCCTTCAGGAACGAGGACATGAAGTGCCAAGCAAGCCTAGCATCATGAAGAACGGATATAACAAGGGGCAGGATTGTCAGAAGTATCGGAATGTCAGAAAGGAATGGAACTGAGTGTCGGAAGTTGGAAATGCATGGTTGTGACAAATACCAATTCAATGAAGCAATATCCACCAAGGTCTTCAGTTTTACGTGTACAGTTGGGAAATGGCTGAAGGACTTGACAAAGACTCCCCCCTAAAACCAGACCTTGTTGGTTGTCAGTCTGTTGATGAGAGCCGAGGCTCTCATGGAACGAGGCTGAAATTTGTGTAGAGGTGAAGAATAACTGGCCTGGTTTGATCGTGCAGTCAAGCATGTACACGCGCTGTATGTTCGCACACCGATTGGATAGACTCTTCGTCACTGTTATCCATTCCAACCACGCAACAATGGGGGTGTGCTTTGGATTTTATTCTCGCAAGGGTCTGGTTGTTACACCGGAACTTGACCTCTCGCAGGAGGCAGGCTTTAAAGTATTTGTCCATGGAGTACTTGGGATTAATTCTTGGACTGACGAAAACCATGCTGGAAGTGATACTACTCGTACCATCACAGACATTGGGATTCCCAAGAGGGGTATATTCAAGATTTCGAAAACACTTTGTGACCGATGTTGCATTCGCAGATGAGCAACGCGTGTGTATCTTTTGGTCAAGAGGGGTGTGTTTTGACATTTAGAGATCTGGGCCAGTAGTTAACAATTGGGTTTGAAGGTGCAACCATGTCATGACTTGTCTATTTCCCTTACCCTGCTGCGTCTACGTTCCCCCTTGTCACTCCCTAGCATCTTCGCCAGAGTTCGCCCCACCCTTCAACCACTCTTCCTCTACATTCGCTCCGTTTGCTGTTCGCCCCATTCTCCAAACTGCTATTCGCTGCTTGCACATTTGCCAGCAGGCACACCATCAAATATGATCGATACCATTTACCTGGCATGATGGTCCATCACTAGCCCCATCATCTTCTCGATCCAACCCCCTTTAGGTGTTCATATGGTCGGGATGCATTCACGGGATGTCCTACCTGTAGGTCGTGTGGGATCAACCCAGCAGACGAAGAGTCCGTGCAGGGTGGTGTATATGCGGGTCCCAAGACATGGTTTTGTACATAGGTGCCTTCGCCACCTTTACTCTCTGTCATTTCATGTTTGCCCTCTTCTCTCACTCTATTGTATGTTTATTTGATCTATGTTGTATCATGACTGCGCACCCCTATCCAACCCTGACTCGTCATGGCCTCTTTCCTATTCGCTGTTACATTACGAGCATTCAATATAAGTAGTTTACATTCGCATGTATATTCCCCAGTTCAATTATCATACGTCGTCCATCTTGTGCAAACTTGACCTCACTGTGATCATCGCCTTGAGCCTTCTCCTGTAGATTTCTATCTTCGACCAGAAGAGGACTTAGGCATCACTGGTGAGTTCCCATACTTCACCTTCGTTACCTTAGCCTTCGAACTATTTTCTATGCTGTCGGTGAAGGGCTCCGAAGGAGCACCTTCGCCAGCGAAGGGATTGTCGCTACTTAGACAACCCTTCCGTAACACCTTGCATGTTACATTGTCAAGTGCCACAGGATATTTTGCTACGACTGTAGATAGGGCGAGCTCTGTCCGGGCAGCCTTCTTATCTTGCGAACATTTGTTGGTTCACCTATTCGCCGAACGGCATACTTATTTGCACAAGTTATTTGGGCATTCGCTGTGTTCACTAATACATGATATTAACACCTAAAAACCAATCTTGACAAACCGCCACCAATGGTTCTCCTGCTCAACCTCCATCCACTCACCAGTATAACTTATGAAGTCACCAACACCTGCATTCTCAGCCTGGAAAAGAGACTGACGGTTGAGAACCCTTGAGGTGGGAAGGAGATATATCTTTTCCCTTGCCGGACACTGTCATTCTGAAAGATTCATGGCCATCGAAAACCCATAACAAAGAAGGCACAATGTTTCGAGCGTTATTGGGTGCATTTGGACTGCGAGACATCCTTGACTCATACCCTGTCAAGGTGTTACGTATCGAGATTTCCACTAAGTCGGAACTGGAAAGGACAGCGGCTTCAACTTATAGGTTGCGCCCCCAATGAACTATCGTCCTAGGTATTTCGGAAATGAGCCGGAAGTCGGAAAGTATTGGACCAGAGGTTTGGTCGGAACTTGAGTCGGAACTGAGGCGGAAGGCGGAAGACGGAAGGCAGAGAGAGAGACTGAGATCTTGCTAGACTCGCTGTGCTAAGAACAGGAGATGGAGCGAAGGAAATCAAGTATCGAAGGTGATTATCTGATTGCAGAATAACAGACATACATGAGGGGGTTTTTATACAAAGCGCAGAGCAACAAGTAATGGTGTTGTACTAAGCAAATTCCGGAGGAAGCGGAAGTTGAGTACAATGTGTGGGAACTAACTAATTGGGAACAATGGGACTACAAGGGGGGTTCAGGGTAAGGTAGAACAATGGCAAAGAACAAGGGGTCGGGAAAACATATCTGACAACGAACTCCAAGGGTGACCGGATATATGGTTTTGATGGATGGCGAGGTGGGTCCGGTGGGTCCGAGTAATAGAGTCGAAAGAACAAGGGAAATGTACAAGGGGCGGAATGTCGGAAATGTCGGAGGGGCGGAACGTTGTGCGGAACTATTGGAGGGGCGGAAGGAGTGGCGGAACTGAGGGTCGGAAGTCGGAAATGAACGGTCGTAACAGTATCTCCCTTCTAAGGTTGAGCCCCGCGAGACCACAAGTCGGAATCACGTGACCTGTGAACAAACGCGTCGGAGTTTGAAATATAGGCGGGAAACAAGACGCGTCTTCTGTTTACTCCATCATGAGCTCTTCAGTTGATTTCTCTAAAATGTCCAGTGCCGAGATGAAGCAGCACTTTGCTGATATTCTTGCGCAGAAGGAACTGGCCGAGAAGCGCGAGGCCGAGGAAGCCGCGCGGAAAGAGAGGGAGCGGCTGGAGGAGGAGCGCAAGGAACTGGAGCGTCGGGAGCAGGAACGGAAGGAGAAGGAGGAGCGTGACCGTAAGCGTCGCGAGGATGAGTCGCGCGCCCGTGAAGAACAACGGAAACGGGATGCGGCCGAAAAGGCTGCGGAAGAAAAGGCCGTGGCGGAAAGGGCAGGGAAGTTCCGGGTGAGTCGGAAATGTCGTGGGGAGGTTCCGGAGCTCACAGAGAACTGCCAGAGAGTTGCCGATTCCGAGGGGGAGTCGGAAGCGGAAAGCACGCCGACTCCAGAGGGCAAGGGGAAGCAAAAAGAAAGTGCTCCCATGCCGAACGTAGTTGAGGAGCGGAAACGGAGGGCGGACGAGTTCCAGCAGGCTCGGAAAGAGAAGCTGGCTCGGATACTGGAGTTGCGAGAGCTGGGGCCGGAAAATCCTGCGACCCGGAAAAGGAAGACCAGGGACGGTGAGGAGGAGAAGGCTCCTTGCGATACGTGCGAGGTCAAGGGCCTGGAGTGCGTGTGGTCGGAGAATCCGCGGGAGACGGCCTGCGAACGGTGCTGGGACAAGAAGTGCCGTTGCGTGGTGGATGGGTGTGCCGCGAGGGTGGAGCGGAAACGGCGCAGGGTTGAGACCGAGGGGCCTGAAACCCCCAAGTCAAAACCGGGACCAAGCGGGAAGAAGGCGGAGGGGTTTCCGGTGACCGGAACATCGGAGACAGCGGTGCTGAACCGCTTCAGCATGGCATCTCCGCTGCTAGACATCGCGGAGTCGCTGAGGGGGATCCGGAAAACCCAACGTGGGATCCGGAAACTGCTGACGGATATGGCGGTGGTTCAGGAACAGCAGTTGCTGTCGTTCCAGAACCAGATGACCGTCATGTCGGCGGTCCTGGAGCAGTTCAAGCGCGAGTACCGGTGGCGGAACGAGATGGTCCGGGAAAGGATGGAACCACGGGTGCAGGAGGAGAACGAGGCGGAAACGAGGGAACGGG
This sequence comes from Gautieria morchelliformis, assembly GCA_015179125.1. Lineage (NCBI taxonomy): Eukaryota > Fungi > Basidiomycota > Agaricomycetes > Gomphales > Gomphaceae > Gautieria > Gautieria morchelliformis. Next base: position 89,775 of record WHVA01000451.1, read on the forward strand.
TAGACACGGAGTTGATGGTCGTCGAGGTAGGAGGGTCGGAAAAGGATCCGGAAGCGGAAAGGGAGGTCGAGGCGGAGACCATGAGGGAGGAGTAGGGTGTCGAGGTGACTTGTAGTATTTTTCTTGAAGTGTCGGAAATTAGCATATCGGAATAATAATCGGTTTTTGATAAATGTCCTGAGAACTGTGAAAGCAATGGTGTCGGAAATGAGGTCGGAAATGACTAGGGCGCGGAAATGGGGCCAGGCTTGTCAGGATATGACTTGTGGAAATCAGAGACGAGATCAGAGGCGTGGTCAAGTTCCGTGGCGGAAATCCACGAAGTCTCTTCGTCAGTGTTTTCATAGCCTGCCCACTTGACTAGGTACTGGAGTTGGCAGCGGTATCTTCTGTCGAGCTTGGAGTTGAGAATTTCCGAAATCTCATATTCCGGTTCTCCGTCGATGACGACTGGCGGAGGCGGAGGTTGTTCTCGATTCGGAATTGTATTCGGAACTGCTGGCTCAAGCATAGAGACATGGAATACCGGATGTACTGCGCGCATATTGTCAGGAAGTCTGAGGGTGAAAGAACGACTGCCGGCCTTAGCGATGATCTCGTAAGGACCGAGGTATTTCTCAGAGAGCTTCTTCGAGGGGCGAGTGGTGCGGAAGTTTTCCGCTTTGACAAAGGCTTTGTCGCCTATCTCGAATGCCGGTTGCGGAAGGCGTTTCCGATCGGCGGAAGTTTGGTATCTCTTCTGGGCAGCTGTAATGTTCTCTCGGAGGTGCTGGTGAAGGTCGTCAAGTTCCACAACGAAATCTCGGGCTCTTGCAGAGGCGAGGTCGCGTTCGGGGTGGATGGCGAGATTCGGGTGGTAGCCCTTGTTGGCGTAAAAGGGTGAAATTCCGGTGGTAGCGGAAGGCGCGTTGTTGTAGGCAAATTCCGCGAGCGGAAGAAGGTCGGACCAGTTGCTATGTTGGTAGTTGCAATAGACGCGGAGATACTGCTCAAGGGTCTGATTAGTACGTTCCGTCTGTCCGTCTCCTTCGGGGTGATAACCGGAGGTGAAGTGGAGTTTCATGTCGAGAGCCTTGCCGAGTGTGCGGAAAAAGGAGGACACAAATTCGGATCCACGGTCGGAAGTCACATGGGAAGGTATTCCGTGCTTGGAAAAGACGTGGAGCACAAAGAGCTGTCAGGGGACACCCTGTTTTCCATTTCCAGTTCCGACACCACACCCAGTTCCGACTCCATTTCCGACTCCGCTTCCGGTTCCGATTCCATCTCCGCCTCCGCTCTCGGAAATGATTCCGCTTCTGGGAGAACTTCCACCAGTTCTGTTCGCCTTCCCAGTTCCACTCCAATTTCCGAGTTCCACCCTCGGAACAGTGTCGGAAATCAAGCGACTCACGTAATAGGTGACATCAAGGGTCGATCAAGGGTCAGGGAGGTGCAGGGTTGATGGCGGGTGCCAAGTGTTGTCCCTGGCTGCGCAGCGTAGTATAATACGGGCTCGCTGACATTGGGGGTCCTTAGACTTTTCTCTTTGGATTTCCCCTTGTCAGGTGAGAATCCCCTCTCTTGTATGCTCTGTTCATTTATACAGACTTTGGATTTCCCCTTGTCAGTTGTGTGGTAGTTTGATCTCCACAACTAGCCAGGGTTGCCCTTACAGCAGAAAAGTCTCTCCCATAGAGGACCGGCGGTCGTACTGCGTGTCGCAGCCGCCATAGGTGCGTTCGGAATCGGAGACAGCGACTCGGAGATCGCAACCTCTTCCGCACACACAGCGTATGACAGCCCTTCTTCTTACGTCGAGCTCCCAACCCCGGAAATCCCATCCCACATTTCTCCTTCCGACATGGATCCGGACGATCGTCTTCAGAATATGGAGGAGGAATTGACGCGGAACCGGATGAAGACCGACGCGATTGAAACAGCCTTACAAGCGATTTTGGCTAAGTTAGATATTCCACAAGGTGGTGGAAATGAAATGTTGGATGATCCGGATTTCGGAAAAGCGGAACTAGCGGAGGAGAGAAAGTCCGCGAAGTTAGCAAAGGTCAAACCCGCAACTCCGGCGGACTTTGACGGAGATCGGGAGAAGGGACGCGCATTCTTCAACACATGCAGCATCTACTTCGCAATTGTCGGAGACCTCTTTCCGAACGACCAGGCTCGGATTCACTGGGCATTGTCCTTTTTCAAGTCGGACCGCGCAGCCCGTTTTGCAAACAAGGTGATCCGACATGAAGCAAAGGGCAAGGGGAACTACTTCCGGGACTGGGACGCCTTCGAGAAAACATTTTCCGACCAGTTCTGCCCAAAAAATGAGCAGCTCACAGCCCTTACGAAGCTCGAGGGGACCAGCTGGTACCAGGCCAAGGATCCGGTCGATGACTATATCGATCGCTTCCAGGAGCTCATCGACCTTGCGGAGTATGATGACGACAAGACGATCGTCATCAAATTCCGACGAGGACTTGATCCGACACTCCAGAACCAAGTTGCGCTGCTTGGGGATGGAGCTCCGGACTTTGATGACCCGGAAGGGTGGTACCAAGCTGCACAGAGGGTGTCCCGGAACAGGGAAGCAAATGAGGCCTTCGTGGAGACGAGCCGGAATATGACGCGCAGTTCCACTCGTCCTACTCCACCTGTGCCAAAACCCGGAAGCGCATTCATTCCCATGCGGAAAGTATTTCCGACGCTTGCTCCGCCCGCTCCTATTAGGAACCATAGCCCTCCTCCCTCGAAGAGTGGCCCTGCCCCGATGGATGTTGACCGCATGCGCGGAAAAGGCCGCGGAACTATCACCTGCTTCCGATGTCAACAACCAGGCCACTATGCCCGCGAGTGCCCCCAAGCATTTGACATCCGGCTTATGACCACAGAGGAGAAACTCGAGCTCCTTCCAGAGTTCCTCGCACTTGCGGACATAAGCGGAGTGCCTACTGCGGAAGGAACTTCCGAAAATGCGGAACATGGCGCATCGGAAGCGGAAGATGCGTCGGATTTTGTGACGCGCAGCGGGTGAGATGTGTGCCCCTGCTGCCTGTACATAACCGGTTTGCCTGTCTTGAAGTAGAGAATGAAAAGCCCCGACTCCCCTCACTTCATACAGACCCACCGGATAAAGTCACACAAAAGCCAAATCCGACACCCCGTCTATCCCGCATCCGCCCTTGGGAGAGACGCCTTCCGAAGCGCTATGTTGTTGCTGCCACCCTGGCCCAAGTCACTAGTCATTAAGGTAGAGATCCAGACGACTGATACGGCGGAAGTCAAATCCGGACCCGCCCTTGTCGATTGCGGGGCCACTGGTCAGTTTATGGACCGGGACTATGTGGAACGGAACCGACTGACGACGCGGAAGTTGCAACGTGCAATCCCGGTGTTCAATGTAGATGGAAGCCCCAATGAGGCAGGGTCCATCACGGAGATAGTGGACACAATTCTCCGCTACGATGGACACTCGGAACGCACTTCCTTCGCTGTCACCAGCCTGGGGAAGCAAGACATCATCCTCGGGTTTACCTGGCTTCAAGAGCACAACCTGGAGATCAATTGGCAGACTCGGAAGGTACTGATGAGTCGATGTCCAGCCAAGTGTCACATGTGCGGTCGGAAGTGCGGAAGGAGCGCCAAGAGCAGCGGAAGACCGAACGGCTCATACAGACATGTCGTTCCGGCCCCCATCCACTGCTTGCAGAAGAAGACTCGGAAGCGGAATTTGACCCGGATCCCCCTTCCAATTCCGATTCCGACGTCATCCGACTCGGCCTGGAAGACACTCTGACGGAAGGGGAGCGCTTGCTGTACGTAAACCTTCCGCCGGAGGCGGAACACATCCACGCCACCGGAAATATTTCGCAACGCCTTGCTGAAGCCTCTAAGAGGTATGATAGAGTGGAGGCGGAAATTCCGGAGTACCTGCGGGAGTTTGAGGACGTCTTCTCCAAGGAGTCGTTTGATGCCCTGCCTCCGCGGAAACTGTGGACCATGCCATCGAGTTGGA